>JABUQX010108104.1:0-56462 GCA_015478945.1 Trachelipus rathkii | reverse complement strand
GGCCAGGCTGCAATGAACATATGCTTCTACAGCTCCTGATACAGGGGAACTTCCACTTCACCATAGTGCAAGAGGTTCAAATAACAGAACACTTCAAGTTTCTTTTCAAAGAAACCTCATGCCCTTATCAAACAAGGCAAATAGCTGATCATACTTAAACGGGAATACAGTTATGATACTAAGCTTTTTAAATATAAAATAAAATGATATTCTTCTAAATTAAATAATATAAAAATATATTAATTTGCCTACGCCTAGACTACCTGATAAATTTACTTTCTATAAAGCCATTTAGAGTATTCTAATTTATTTAAACCTTGTTGAAAATAGTATTACATAATCTATATAAAATATTTATACTATATATATAACATTATATTATAATATATATATATTTTGATTTTATATCTATAATAATATATATATTATATATATAATAATATATTATTATAATATATAACATATATATTAATATAAAGTAAGATATTATATATATATATATACTATGTAAGGTATATATATATAAATTATATTATATATATTATATTATATAATTTATATACTATTTATATATATTTTATATAATGATATATAATTGTATATATATGTATTTTATATATACATCATATATAATATATATTAATTAATATTAATTTATTTAATATATTAATAATATATAAATATAATATAAAATATTATATATATTATATATACTTTAATATAATATATATACATATATATAATATAATATAACAGATTTATATTATATAATATAATATATATTATGTATGGTAACCTCATTTAGCTATGAATATAAGCACCTATCAGGGGGAGGAAATTTGTGTTGATTGGCTCAGCGTCTTCCTCTAAGTTGTCGGTATGAATTAGTTACTTATATAAGTAATCTTATTTGTTTATCATATATCAATTTTAAATTTGTATAATTGCAGTGTTGAGTATATAGCATGCTCTATAAATATATATTTTCTGTTGATTTTACATACCGCATATTTAACTGACTCTCTGTTTTATTGTACAAGTAAACTTCTGTCTTTTTCGTATCGCACCTAATGCCTATTTTATTCTGTGACTGGTGCTTCGTCTAATAGATAAAACCTTAATGATGCTAAGCTAAATTCATTATTTTTGAAATATTATTTTAAAAAACACATTAGACGCTGCATTATAATGATGGAGAGAAGTTAATAAAAGAATATACAGATGAAAATCTGATGTTAAATGTTTATCTATCCAATACCAGAAATCTTTATTTTTATTAATTAAATATAATATTATATATATATTTATATATATAGTATAGGGTATATATATGATATAATATATAGTTGATATATATTATAGTTTATATACTTATATATATATATAATTATATATATACTAGTTCTTATACGAATAATAATTATGATAAATAGTTACTATTGCTGATTATTATGATTGATTTGATTATTATATTATAGTTATTATATTTTATTATTATTAGATAGTTATTATATTATGCTATTGAAAATATGTTCTATTTTAATTATTATTATTATTATTATTTAGGAATGTGATTTATTATTATTATTTGGTAAGTTATTGATTATTAATATTATCATAGGCGACCTAATACACAAAATTCTTGGCTTGAATTTTTTTACTTTACTAACAACTGCCAGCTTAGTATCTCTATTATTACTATCTTCATTCCTTTATGCTCAGCTTAGAAAATTAGGTATATCCGGATAACAGATCATGACTAAAGGTATATAGTTTACAAATTTCAACTCCTAACATTTTAAATCTCTCTCTCTCGTACATCTCCTTTCTCTCTCTCTTTCTCTACTCCTCTCTCTCCTCTTCTACTCTCTCCTCTCTCTCTCATATGCTCTTCTCTCTCTCTCTCTCCTCTTCTTTCTTCTCTCTCTCCTCTCTCCTTCTCTTCTTCTCTCTCTCTCTCTCTCTCTCTTCTCTCTCTTCTCTCTCGTCTCTCCTCCTCCTCTCTCTCTCTCCACTGCTTATCGTCTCTCTCTCTCTATCTCTTCTCTCTCTCTCCCCTCTCTCTCCTCCTACTCTCCTCCTCTCTCTCTCTCTCCTCTCTCTCCTCTCTCTTTTTTTCTCTTCTCTCTCTCTCTTCTTCTCTCTCTTACTCTCTCTGCTCTCTCTCTCATCTCTCTCTCTCTCTTTCTCTTTCTCTTCTCTCTCATCTCTCCTCTCTCTCTGCAGAATTATCAGTCATTTTCTTGTATCTATTTTTGTTAATTTCTATTGGTTTTATATATTTATTTTATATTATTTATATTTATTATATATTATATTATTTATTATCTATTATATTATTATATTATATATTTTATCATTTTATTGATTATTATTATTTATATTTTATTTTTTGTATATGTTAAAATTATATTATATTCTATTTATTATTATTATTTATTATTATGCTTTTTCAAGGTAAATGATGGAGAAATATGCAGTTTAATATTCTGTTTTTAGTCCAGCATATCTGACTTGCAGATCGCGACGAATGAGTACATCTAGTTATGTATGTAGAATTGACTGAATGATGAATGGTTATATAAACTCATGTGTAATGTAAAATACCTCATTTCTACGGATGAATCCATAGCGTACATCGTTAGTTCCTTTATATCCCTTTGGGGGTACCTCCAATATAGTTATATTACGACTTACAGTTCATATAAACAGTGGACGTTAGCAGAATTATTCCAAGAGAGTGAAAAAGGAATATAATTCCATAGAGAATCTATGTCAAGAAGTTATACAAACAGAATAATTATCCCAATTGAACCGCGAATTTACCCGACTCCGTTTTTATCAATCCAATAATCTTACATATGTTAGACAATGTAGTATAATAGTTATGTATCCATAACACATCGCTTCACTAAGCAAGTAAAGTATATTAAGAGTATATGTTATTAATATATATATTATAGAGAAATATATATATATTAATAAGTATATATATACTATAATAACATATAAAAGGTAAGTAACGCCTTTCTTGCTTTTTAAATACTATATATATATACTACCCTGCCAAAGCCGGTATATATTATATATATATATATAGGTTTGATAAATTAACCAGGAGTCTACATACCCCCCTATAACAAACTTCTTCTACACCTATGTATTACCATAATTCTGAAAATATTCATCATTTTTTAACATGTAGTTTCCCGTTTAAAAAGATTACACTTGCAGGTCACTAGTTATCAAGCTCATCCGTAACTGTTAATATGCCCATACAGAAGTGAGACAAGAACAATATCGCATGATCTCAAGCACTAACGTTAGTGGTCAGCTGGAGTAACACCCGATATGTATCTAGTGACGTTGAAGGTAACAGTAATATTATTATCTATTATCAGTGTATTAATAAACATCAATTATTAATTATTATAATTACTATCTATTATAATTATAATAATTTATATTATATTCATTTTATTTTATTATTCATTATAGTTACCTATACGTAATTTAAAAACCGATTGCACAAATATGTTTACTAACATTAGGGCCTCAACTAGACCCTAACACAAACTTAAAAGGAGAATTCCTGACCTTCCTATTTAAGAGCTAATTTTGATGTCTTACCCTAGGTTGATTAACCATTTATGTTATATAATAGTATATAATTAGTAGTTAATATGACGATCTCATTAAAATAATACCATTTTATTAATTATATATATTATATTTTTTATTAGGTTATATAATAATTATAATAAATATTGGAATTAAATAATTATATTAGTGATTATATATTTTGATTATTAAACATATATTATATATATGAAGGGTTTAATATTATAATATATTAATTAGAGGATCGATATTATATATATATAATATATATATTTATTTATATAATAATTATAATAGTAATAATTATAATATAACATTTTTCGATATATTATATATATATATATAAGATTGATTAATATATGATAATATAGTTATATTATATTATTATATATGATTATTATATTGTTTATATTTATTTAATTGCTAAATAGTGATATATAGATATAGTAATATATTTATTATTATTATTTATTATTAAATAGATAATGAGGATAGGTTAGGCGATGATTGTGTGAGGAACATCGAATACCAAGTGGTGAGTTATGTTAGATGTGGTGAAGCAGAATGATAACATATATGTGTTTGTTTAAATTATTTAAAGGATTATATGTTGGATTGAGAAAGACAAACCGAATAACGAGTGGATAGTAGACGGAAGTTTGAAATACCCGGATTAGGTCTGTTTCGATTAAAATTTGTTCGAGCGGTGCTTGCAAAGGATAAGTCCCCGGAGTTTGCCGTAGGACTTTGTAGGGGGTGCGATTTGTTTTAATCCTGTTATGCTATTGGTGGTAGTGAGACTAAGGATAGGATAAGAAGTATGTCAAAGTTCCAAGTGTGCGCCCAGAGGGCAGATCTTCTGGGGCCCATCTGTGGGAAAGATGTGAGAGAATTTAATAACTAGTGATGGTAACGAATATTATCTAGAAGGTGCCTGTAGTATGAGAAATGGTTGAATATAGGGATATTCAAATGAAGCATGTTGAGATGGTGAGAATATGGAATCTGCTTCGATGAGGAAAGGACAGATGGAAATTGTTAGTTGAATCCTGTTATGAGAGGCGTGCTATCTCGAAGCCAGTTGTCATATCTCCTAATACTTCCTTTTCGACACCGGCCTCGTATCTGTACTTCCAGTTCCTTAGGAAACAAGAGACCAGTTCTAACTAGAAGAGAACAAAGAAATATAAGTATACTAATAATATATATAATATACATAGTAATTAATAATAATATATATATATATATAGTGTATATATTATATATATATAATATATAAAGTATAAATATATATCTATATAAGTATATATAGTATTCTATATATAATTATACTAGTAAATATTATAGTAGTATTATTATAGATATATATATGCATAAGTGTAATTAATATGATTCATATAGTGAGTATCTAGATATATATATATATAATCTATATATATATATCTATATTATAGTTATACTATATATATTATATAACTTTCAGTATAGGTATACTAATATAATAATAGACAATGGACATAAAAAAGTTAGATTGTGCATAGTAATATATATTAAGTTATATATAGAATAGATATAAGTATACTAATATAGGAGCCTTCTAACTCCATAAATCATATACTATTTATATTATATATATTTAAAGACAGAAATTTATCCACATATATCTGAAAAAATATTCATTATATATTTAAATGTAGTGTAGCGGAGATAAAATGAAATTATGTTTAAATAAAAAAGACTTGCGCTTTACAGTCACCCGATACTGCCATGCCCAATACAGGACGCTAATACATTATACCAATACATCTCCCAATCCGAATT
This sequence comes from Trachelipus rathkii, assembly GCA_015478945.1. Taxonomy (NCBI): domain Eukaryota; kingdom Metazoa; phylum Arthropoda; class Malacostraca; order Isopoda; family Trachelipodidae; genus Trachelipus; species Trachelipus rathkii. The sequence goes on along the minus strand of JABUQX010108104.1, from coordinate 51,020 downwards.
GTAGGGGAGGATAGAAACCCAGGCCACTATGACAGTGATAATCAGTAGTGTTATCCAATGCCCGCATTAATTAAGATTGAAAAGCTGTATAATAATAAAAAAAAAAACAATGATCCGATATTAATTTACATTATTTAATTTTCATATTACATAATTTGATTGTGTACTATTATGTGATTATTATTATGTGATTATTATTCTGGACTCAGTATTTAATGAATTGGGGTCGAAATCAACTGTGTCGTATCAAGTTATAGTGAAGTAAAAATATTATAAGATGAATGGATTGAATATTAATTTTAAACATCTCTACTTATAAATTTAATATGATTTATTGAGGTGTAGTAATTTTATTAATGTATTTAGTATTGACCCTCATTATTGACTATTAGTATATTATGAATACGTATATTTCTAGTTTAATTGTTCAACTCCTAAACATCGAGGTAATTAACCCGAGAGTAGAGCTATTCATTTTCCCATATGATTGGAAAATGCTTGTCAAAGGCGACGCGATACTCAAAAATTCGAGACAAAAGTGTGTCTCCTCCCGAGTTGTACCGATTCTAGTATCTATAAAGGTATATATAGAGCGGTATTATAATAAATACTCAATAAATTTCGTTGTTATTAATATAGATAGTATGAGATAGATTATAATTAATATTCGCCTAGAGTACCTAGTTATCAATACGACGTAATAAGCTCTACTGTGCTGAATATATTCGGTAAGAAATATAGAATAAATATATGTATATAGAGAATATTATATAATCGAAGAAAGTAATTGAGGAGATGTTTGTGAGTGTATAGGGTGCTCAAGAATTTCGAAAGTGAGACATGGTTTAAAGTGAGGTTTTCAGAAGGATCTTAGATGGAGTAATACAGAGTTGAGGGAGGGAGCGGTAAAGGGGGGCGATAGATAGAGTGAAGGGGGAATCAAAGAGCAGGTTTCCTTCTCGTTTTCGAGAAGTAGCGGTTGGGACGAGTAGGGATGTGTGATGGGACAGCGGTTGTGTGCACTAATAATCTTGCAATCAGCGTGAATGCCTGAGACGATAAGTTGAGGTGGGGTGGGAACTTACCATGAGTGGCTGTAGTATTTGAGCCATTGGAGGAGGAAGGGGTAATTAGTGTTACGCGTATTGTATGGTTTGTTGGGGTAGGACGGAGAAGAAGAGAGAGCTATAGATCTAAAGCTCCAGTGTTCAGATGGGGCATCTTGAGGGTATGCTAGGGGTGTGAGAGAAATTAATAAGTGAGATTGAAGCTTTTAGGAATGGTATGGAGTAAAAGAAAGGGGAAGAGAAATAAATGAAAGATATGTTGAGATGGCTGTGGTGTATGCTGAGAAAAGGATGAATATAGACTCGAATGGTTTAAGCGCGTTATATGATTAGTGGCGGAGTGCGTGATAGCAATCTCCATATAGTTTCGGCCTCAAAGAGAAACGACAGATGCAAGGTCGGATTGAGTCGGCGGAAGAGGAAACTGAATGTGGTCTGACGGAGAGAATCGATTGTAGTTGCGCGGCAGAGGCCAGATTAAAGGTGTATAATAGGAGAGCCTTAATTACACGTTCTCTTAATGCGCGTAGGTGGTTCAATGATTAAGACCACCGTGGTCGGTCAAAACAGAGGATTAACCACCCTTACATTTAGCATAGCTTCATCATACTGGATTAGCCCATAGAGTGGAACCTGTCTGCAAAGGTGTTTTGAAAGGATAGCGGAGTAGTGTTTTTAGGTCCTGTGTAGGAGCTTCTCCGCAATTTGCAATTGGAGATAGCAAAGGGAGCTGTGAAAGCTACGGACTTGTCTATTTTTGAACATTGTCGATACCGTCCCTACCTGACTTGGTTATCCGCGTTGTTCGCGACCAAGACACAATACCGATATACCTCACTTGGTCCCTTAGTAACAAAGAGAATCGGTAGTTACAATAGCGACAAAAGAAAAGAAAGAGTATCTGAGAGTATATAATATATATAAGTTTATATAGAATAGTAGATTGTACATAAAGTATATAATATAGTATATAATATTATATATATGTATAAGGTCGAAGAGATTGGCCTTTATATATGTTGGATGAATATTTAGCAACAGAAGCCTGATCAAGGAAAACGTACATAATATGAGGTATCAAGGATATCGGTATTAACTGACTTTGCAGACGTATGGTTTAGACGATGTTTATATTTAGTACAAAAATATATATATTATATATAATATATAAGAGATAGTGATACCAGAAATGAATTTATGTCATAAGTAGGAGAACCAGGATGAGTTATTAGTATCAGTACTACTTTATCTTTATTCATATTTAGAGATAAAAGCCCAGCTTATTGTCTTCATATAAGTCGAGAGTTAATATTCCCCTGCAACAGATATATTATCTAAGTATTAAGTATGATAAGATAAATTAAGCGACTGAAGTGATTGTGGTATATATAGAGTGAAACTAGATGGTAAATAATATTTTATATATATTATACATTATACTATTATATAATAATTATACCTATAGTTATTATAACACGCATGTATTCCTCTAGCCTGAATGGCTACATATATATAGTATATAATGATTATACTAATTTATATAATTTATTACTATCAGAGTAGCAAGCATGTACAACACAGTAGTATATTTATTACTAGATATATAATATCCAATATATGGTACATTATATAATTAGATAAGTATAGAGAGTTAGTATAATAGATATTTTATAAGTATATTTATAACCTATTCGAATATAGAGATATATCCTATATATTTAATTTAAATACTATATACTATCTTTGCTTACATATTACCCAATCAACGATATATTATACAGCTCCTACCACCTTCTTTATATTAATAATATTTATAGTAAGTATTTATTATTAAGCAGAAACATGCCCAATTAAGCTGTACTTATATAAAATCAAGTTCAATAGCAGTCATAATGTCTCAATTTAATTGTTTAACCGTAGAAGTAAATTTTATATAATATTAATTATTATGTAATACTCACGATAGAAGCGTAACGCAACCCACTCCCACACTCTATCCCTCAATCACTATGCTACTCAAGATTATTACAATAGTTGCCTATGAAAAAGGATACTAGACAATAGTAGTAGGCTGGAATGGTATAGCTGTTTAGTAGAGTATAGAAAGCTAATATAAAATTTATAAATAGTATTAGTAATTAATTAAGGTTTTAGTTATAGTCTCAGAGTATATTAAAATATACTCAATATAGGAGCAGTAAAATAATATAATAATATAGTTGATATTATGTATTATATATAATATATATTTATATGATATATGTATATATATTATATAATGTGATATTAATTTATTAGTTATAATAGATAATTATGGTAGAGAGATAAGGTTATTAATATATAGATTAGATAAGGACTTAATAGTGCATAAATATTACTATTAGTTATGTGTATAGTTTGATATGATATGTATTGAACTAATAATAATAATATTATAATAGTAATATTATTACTACAGTATAGTAATATATATATATATTCTAATATTATATATTATATTATAAATATAATATATATAATATAATATATTATTGATGATGTATTACAAGATTAAGATATTGATTAGTATTTTATGGAGGTACGATAGTACTCTGTATAAGTAAATATGTGTATTATAGTTTTAAGGTATAATTATACTTATTGATATATTAATATATTAGTATGATAGCTCCAGATATATATATCGATTATACTGTATATATATCATATATATCCCATAGCAATTATGTAATGAATACACCTTATTCGGATGGACCACACCATGTTGGAGAGTGCAACCTGAATAAGACAGCGTAAAAACTGAGGGCTAAAATGATTCGGTCCATATAAGTATAATTCACGTGTTATCAATCCCTGACAACGCGAGCGCTTAAATATCAACAATGGTGCGTAATACGGTGTAAATAGATTCGGGATAAGGAATTTTTATTATATAAAGAGATGCGACCGGCCACTCGAAGAAAATCCATTTCTTTGATATGTCATTAAAAACAGGTAATAACCGAGATTAAACAAGATTTGGTCTCTGGATTTAATAACGCCAGTTTAGTAATAGCAGTGGTGTGTAGAATTTCATTTGGTAGAAGAACGCGTTCTTGATGCGGACTGTATCTAACCCAATTTAGAAACTATAGAACATTCATCATACTATACATTAGGCAACGCTGGTTAACTGAGATTATAAGCCGCCTCGCCACTCCTTCCAATTCAGGACGGATTAGAGCTCGTCCGCTAAATGAAATGGTCAATTACTTACTGATTTTTGCCGCAGTAACCAAGACAGGGCTGTTTTTTATAATCTGTTAATTCTCAATGTGAAAGTGAAAATTAACTGGAGTGTATAACAGGTTCAATGAGAAGATTAATAACAAATATTTAGTTTGTTTGAATCATCAATTACATTCTAAAAGCCATCTTACTTAAGTTCTCGGGTGTCTTTCAGAGCAATTATCGTCTATTAAAAACAGTCAGTAAGGAACGGGAGTGAAGGCCTAGAACATAAAATGCCGTACAATTGATAAGCGAAGCTAGAGGAAATTAGCGTAATCTGGCATCGGTTTGGATTAATGATAAGCCTTTTATGCAACCGATTTAAAAAATCGAAAGAACCGAAAATTTGCGTTATAGCTTAGTATTTGGGCCTGACGGTAATGGATAGTTGAAAATGAAGATATTAACCTTTCAAAGTGAAAGATAAGGAACGATCCCATATATTCATATAGGTCATGATGGGAACAACATCAAGAAGTGCCGTTGCCGCGGAAGATCCAAGTTGTAAAAAGCTATCTTGGGAAACAACCAAAAGAGAAAAAAGGGAAAATCTTGTTCTCATGTTTTAATGGGAATGGTATCTCATGTACTTATTGCTCACTTTCAATAAAGTTAAGATAAAGAATATAGCCCACATTTCTAAAACGAGCACACGCTAGTAACACTACGGAGTTGCGACACATGACCTTTAAGATGGAAAAAAAATGTAATATGATTCATTTCGAGCCCCAATACTAGTTAGCTTACATGGAAATGGTTTCGACTTAATACGTAGCAATTTGATAACAAAGATGCAAAACTATGAGTTATTTTAAAAATATCATTCTCTAGATTAGTAAACATGCCAGAAAATAAAAAGGACACTAAGCATACACTAAAATGGTCTAACACAAATAAAGACTCAAACATTTGATGCGCACATTTTTGTAAACACGAGCTGTTATCAAGAAAGCTGTAGATTGCCAAACCTTGTAGATTTTAGTACAGAATGAGTATGAACCTAATAATGCACAAGCGAGGAAATACACTGTGTGTGCTTAATAATCGAAAAAGAAAAAATATAAAGAGAAGAGAGCCGATAAGAAGGATGAATGAATAATTAGCAAGGAAGATTGAAGATACCTAAAGGATATAATGCTCTTAACGACATAGAGTAAATATTTACACTAGGCCACACAACAATCTCAGCAGAGCAATCTAGCTAAACATGCGAGAAGGTCGAGATAGTAAATATAAGTTTCGACCCCTTTAGAAATAATTAAAGTTATCTAATGAATTTCGAAGGCAAATTTGCACATAGGACAAGGAATAATTAATAGCTTATATTGAAGACAGGAGACAGCTGTTAAAATAGAAGATGAAATCAGATTGACCAGGGCTGCGGAGTTTGATTTCATAATGGACTTTTCAGAGGTGAACAAAAAATCAAAAATGTTGGCCCGACGATAACGCTGGTTAAATGACCATCATTCATATGCACATCTACTGACTATCCAAGTTCGAACTATCACTAACGCCCTATAAAAAAGAGGATAAAAAATTATTCTGGGCTCTAATGCAATATATTGTTTAGAAGTTACACCTTTTACCCTTTGTGCACTAAAAAGCATGCCTAAATGCATATGAATGTGAATAATATATTGATAAACAAATTATATTAACGCAAAGGGATTCTTCATAATTAACATATTTAAATGAATGAAATCTACATGTATAAAGGAACTGCTATATCCAAGCAAGGAATCTATTTTGGAAATGGTTGATAGAAACAATGTCGGTTCGTAGATCGGCAGATTTTCACAGGTAAAGACTAATATAAATAGCTTTGAGAGGTAAAGGAATACAGTATGTTTGAAGCATGCGAAAAGTATATGGCATCCAAGAAGTGTTTTAAAGAGTGGCTTAGAAAAATGATGTGGAAAGAGTTTTCGGATTCCTAGTTTGTATAAAAGATTTTAATATGACTGTCTTTGCTGTAATGCGCACACACACGAGAGTTGGCTGATCTTTATTTTACAACGGATCTATAAATGTATTCGATGCGCTGAAGGGAAAAATTTAGATTTTTTTCTAAAAGCAGACAGACCCAAACCCGTCACTATGTTAACGTGTAGGGGATCATGTATCAGAGAATTAAAATAATATGAGTATAGAATGCTCGCCCATGGGGCGGGGAGAGAATGTCGTGTGTTTTAAAAAAAGTGTATAAAGGCTCTTCCTGATGATTATGGTATGTAAATGGAATAAAAAACAGTGTTTTGTATTCATGTTGAGCATGGCGTCAATGGAATAAAGTGGTATAAAGGTAAGGCACATCATTAGTATGTATAAGATTCTCTGCTAGACCGGCTACACTCTATACACGATGAATCAAGAAACAGTGCCATACAAGAGAAATGGTTTTCAATGTTGTCGGACCGGCATGGGTATGCGAATGGAAGGTCACTCCCAAGCAAAAGAACACGCAAAACAAATAAGACCTCGAATAACATCGATTAACAACCAATCAACTGTAAGGACTATTGAACCTCAGGATATAAGACACATACACAGGCTATGTTAACAAAGGATTGTAATAGAAATCACCTGTTCTGGCGACGTAATCCGAAAACCTTTTGTACATATATATTCCACAACCGATGAAAAAGATAATGTATTTTGGATTATAAACATCGTTATCCACTCTGTACACGAAATCAGGAAGCAATCCCTGTGCACCTGAGAAAAAACTACTAGGTGAAATGAACTAAAAAGTACCAAGAATATGAAGTTCTTTAGAAAGAGATCGAATGGAAAATTATTTCTGGGAAGCTTATATATCAAGATCCTCTTCTCTATCTCAATCTAATAACATCCGTTCGCTGACCTGAAAGAACTATAATAAAAGAACAAACTAATCTGTAATCCATACTGTGTCGAATGTGTAGAGGGAAAAGATGCGAGAGAAGATTGCATTTACCTCTTGAAAAGGGAACATCAATTACACGGGGTAAAACAAACTTACTCAACGAAATAATGTTTAGTCACTTGGAATATGGAATAGTAAATATTACTAGGATAAATTGGAAAATTTAATAAATGGCTTTTATAAAGACAAGATATCTTGTTAGAAGGGTATTCATCAATCATCTTCTTAAAATAAGACTGCTTCAGGGCCTGCCTCTCCAAATAATATTCATGAAGACGATCCCGATTTTGAAGAAAAACTTGAAGAATTTAAAACTTATTTATTCAATTGAAAAAAAAGAAGGCAGTTAGATAAACTCAACATTAATGAATTAATAAACCAACATCATAGAGAAACTCAACCTGTGATAGCGATTATTGTCGTAAAACTGAGCATCGGTTTAACATCCTCGCCCTGGTTGGAGAAAAATTCGGCTGCATAATATACATCCATCATTCGTTGAAAAGAATTATATGTAGTTTCAGTTGATTAAAGTATTGTATGGGAATTAAATCTAATCAAGTGTCGATATTTGAGATCACCCTTACACTTGTTAACCCTAATTAAGACTCAAAAATAAAAATATGAAAAAAAAAATGAAATGACTATACAATACTGTAGTAAAACATTATAATTTATTATAAAACTCAAGCGTCTCAAACGTCACAGCAGACTCACATCAGATCCTTTGACTATATTACCGACCGCTTAACACCCGCTGCGATATAAATAATTATATTACGGAATACATTTTAGATAATTAGTCAAAGTATTAAGGAGCTCGAGGATATAATATTGTGAGTGCGTGATTCTTGTCAAATTTTTGTTATCTTATATATTGAAAACGAATGAAAAGTTACCTCCGTCTTCAAGGAAGGACCAGATTGAGAAAGTGTATAAGATTTGAAAAAATAGCTAGCTTATGGAAATGCATACGAGCGCCTTGATAAGTGTGATACTTTATTTCAACAACACTGGACAATGATGATATAATCTGACAGTGAAAAAATAAAAATATAACTAAGAAGAATTCAAAACTGGTATGTTACACAAAATATGTGGATAAAAGTCAAAGCAGCAACTTAAATTAACAGAACACATTAAAACAACGATTCAAATCTTCCTTTTATGTCCCCAAAATTCTTAAGTATAGATAGAACTGTGAACTGAAGAGTTCGGAAACAATTAAAATACATGCTCAATGTATTATGAATCATTGTGAGTTTAAAGACAATTATCATATAATTAACTAATGAACGTTCAATATAGTAATAAAGCTAATGAAAGAATTTGATTAATATTTAGTAATTAAATGTACTTTTGTGCGTGGGGTGAAAAATCCAGGTGATTACACTTAAACAAACTACTTAATGGGTGAAAGATTTTCACTTCATGAATTCTCTCACTCGCACTAATTCCCATCAATCTGTTTCAAGCAATCAAACTGATGCTTTGTTATTCTAACATTACCACTATCATAATAATCAAAGCTATTATAAACTCGTTAGTAGGGTTTTATGCCCAAATGGAATAGTGCTCATTCGATTTATCTATCTACACAATTTCATCCATTTTATGTTCAACTCTCTGGTCTCTGCTTTTCCTGCAAAGCTCTCTCTTTCATGTACCCTGCTAGTAAAACTTAGAGCACAATTCTTTTAGTTCAAGTTTGATAACCGAAGTTGACACGTTTCTTTGAATTCCTTTCCATAGGGTAATATATATATTTATTATACGTTTCTTTGAATTCCCATTCATACGGTAATAAATATATATATATATTTATATACGGTAATATTTATTTTCAGCTCGGTTTTTACAAAAGGTAATTTAATAACATTATCAGCATCAAGATATTAGCCAACTAGAAATTTGCCACATATTTGTATTATTGGTGAGAGGTGAGGGTACTACCCCACCTATATAATATTATAGTATTAATATAAAGAGAGGAGAGAGAGAGAGAGAGAGAAGAGATTCAAAATTCTTTTCACATTTGCAATTTTTTCAAAATACTTTTTCAAGTGAGCGAAAATTACGTACCCAGTGAATTTTTCGTATCATATATACAGACTCGTAAGAAACTAGCTAAGGTTTGTGCCCCTGCCTCCCAAGGAACAAGAACCTCCCATTATATTATTATTATAGTGCACAATCCGTGAAGATACTTTGTACGGCTCCTCCATGCTTTTAGATATATATAATATTAAATTAATATTGCAAGGCAGAAATAAATGAAGGAAAAACCAAAAAAATAGAAAAATTAAATATATTATCATTGGTTTTCTATTAAATGAGTGGGTTGTCTCTCTTTAATATTTTATAATTATAAATATTTCTCACTCATTCTTATTTTAACTTTCATTATAATTAATATTTTTTATATAATTAATTATTACTTTTACCTCCTTTAATTTATTGTGGTCGTATTAGTTGGGTGGGTGGGGTGGGTGGGTAGGTGAGGGGGGGTATAGGGTGTAGGGGGTGAGGGGGTAGGGGTAGGTGAGTGAGCTGAAAAATAAACTTAGGTGGTAAGTGATGATAGGGGGTGAGATAATATAATAATTAGTTGATAGGAGGTATGATATAAAATATATATATTATAAGTAGGTACCTCCCTTATTATTCTCCCGGCCATAAGGGTAGGTGGGGGTGGGGGGTGGGTATAGAGGGTAGTAGCCTCAGCATTTCCTCGATCTCGGTCGTATTAAGAACTCTCCGAATACGGGACTTTGAGGTTTTACTTGCTGCGTGAGCACTTGACTCTATATTTTATAGGGGGTGCTGATTTTATTAAACGGGTAGATATATATTATTATTTTATATAATTTTATTTATATTTATATCTAATTAATGGGCTTAATACCTATTTTTTTAATTAATTGATAATAATAATTTTTTGTATTTTACTTTTATTTTTATTAGATGCTTTATTGGTGATTATTTAGGGGGCCCCCCTCACTAATTATTAATAATATTATGGGGGTGAGTGGGTGGAGGGTCCCTACTCATACCCTACAAGGGTAGTGGAGTAGTGAGTTTTATAATAGGGTAGTTTATATTTATATCTATACATTATATTATATTTCAATTATATTATATATTATAATATATTAGGATCATATATATATAAAAATTAATATAAATACCTCACTACGCGTAGCGTGGGGGGATAATAAATATATATAAATAAATAAATATAATATAAGCAGAATAACAGTTTTTAACATGTCTAATAGACAGTTAAATGAAATTAAATTACATAATTATATATAATATAATAATGAGGTAGGGGGGGCCCTATACTAAATAAAAATAAATAAATAAAGAACCACAATCTTTCTCTGCCCAGCTCCCGACTCCGAGACTTTAATCCTTTAAATATACTTTACTATTATTTTATAATTATTTATTACATAAAAGGGGGGTAGTAGGGTAGTGATAGGGTAGGTAAAATAAAAAAAACCATACCTACCTAATATATATATAAATACCTTTTAACGTGAGGGGCATAATAAATAAAATTATATAAATATAAATAATAATAAAAACATATAATATAAATAATATATATATATATATATTATATATATAATAATATAATATATATAATATAATATATAAATATATATATATATATATAATATAATTAATATATTATATAATATATTATATAATATATGCTATATATATATACTAACTTCCCCTTTTTATATATTTTATTATATCCTCGTTTAATATTATATAATAACATAATACTCACTAATATATTATATATATAAGGGGTAGATATATAATCCTCCTCACCACCGGGTGTAGGTAGGGGGGGGTCTCCTACAAAACTGGGGTATAGTTTCAATATATATATAAATAAAAAACCCTTAATATATGGAAATAAATCATTATGTTGAGGTATAATTTATTAGGAATATATAATATAATATATATATATATATATTATTATATTCTATATATATATAATATATATATATAGTTATATATAAATAACATACCTCATAAACTTCACAATTACCATAAAATGCATAATATATTATATAATATAATCTTTTTTATTTTATGAGATACACACTAATACAGGCTAGGCAAGGCAAAACATAAACATACACTAATATGTATTTCCCATCAGATGTACACATTTAACCACGAAGACAAACACACACGCATTATTATATATTATTTATTTACTCTAATTTTAGAGATAACAGTAGGTGATATGGATATATGTATTTAAATTAGTAGGGGGTATGAGGTAGTGGTGAGGGGGGTAGGGATTTTATATATATATTAGATAGGGATAATATAATTATATTAATTATATTATTATATTATAGTGTATTGTGCATTGTGATATGAAAACTAATCCACATAATAATAATAATAATGTATAAATAAGAATACTTAAATATCCATTTTAATTATATTTATTAATGGTCTAGATTTGGAAATTTTAAATATTTATAATTATTATATCCTACTCAGTAAATTTTTATATATTATTTTATATATATTACATTATTATTATGTGCATGCTCTCCAGATCGTCGAGACGCACATAGATTGAGAGAAAAACTGAGCGGATACGGGACGAGCTAAGAGGTTTGAAGAGATTCTCCGGAATCAAAGAGCAAATTTCCACGTGTAAAACGACATTAAAATCCCCCCCACCATACCAACCACCAAAAAATAACATGAAATTTAAAAAAATTAAATTAACAATTTATATGGTAATTGTACTCGTATTAAATGGTTTTTATTTATATTTCGCAACCGGATTAGGAGAGGTAATGTTGGTTGGAGCATGAATTTATTGCAGTTCTTAAGACCAAATGAGCAGCAGTTTGTTAGGTTTACTAGTGTTTACATTTAATATAACCTTAACTTCTAACTTTATTAATATATTATTATATATACCTTAATATTTTATAAAATATCTGGGTCCGTACTAGGAATATTATTTATTTATAATTTTATATTATATATAAAATATATACTACTCATCAATACCGCTACATCTGTTCCCAACAAAACCACACAAAACTCCGACTAGTCTCACAACGCTCCCGTCTCTCACTACAATCGAAAGTTGTCAAGAGACCGCCACCAGATTCAACTCTCGACCAAGTATATTATTAATATTTAGTTTATATGTTTAATTTTTATTCTTTTAGAGGGGGTGGGGGATTTTTGGGAAGCGTGAAGCACGTATGTTGTGAGGTGCGCAATTTGCAGAAAGACTCGTTTTTTTTTTTTTATGTTGGTATTTGTAGTTTTTTTACTATGTGCGTCGCCTAATCTGGAGACTGGCCCCTTTAGTTACTACCTTACCTATTATATATTTATATATATATATTATAAATGTTTTGTACAACATACATATTTATAATAAATATATCTTAAATAGATATATATATACATATTTTTTCTATATAAACATTTCGTATGTAAATATTTTATATATAATATATATATATATATATATATATATATATATATATATAGTATTATATATATATATATATATATATATTATATATATGATATACATCAATATATTTACATGAGTACCTCCACCTCACGTACTCTACTGCTCATTCAGGACATCCAGAAATAGGCTAAAATAAATAAATAAATAAATAAATAAAAAAAATTCATAAGAAAAACAAATTAAATAATGGAAAGTAACCCACCCTGTCCCTTCCTAACGCAATTCCCTTCAGGTGGGCGCAGACGATTGACTTTAAATAGAGGAAGATTGAATGATTGCTGTAGAAAATAAAAGAAGCAAGGAGTTCCACAAAACAAATGTGCTGCATAACAGTTACCACACGAGTGATCCTTGAGTCTTCTATATTCACACAATTTTCATGAGAGAACAATGCACCTCTTGTGTTACGAGCAGGGTTGTGGAGTCGGTTCAAAAATTTTCCGACTTCGACTCCGACTCCGACTCCACCCTCTTCAAAATTACGACTCCAACTCAGACTCCGACTCCGACCTCTTGAAAATTACCGACTCCGACTCCAACTCGGACTCCGACTCCACCCTTTTGAAAATTACCGACTTTGACTCTGACTCCAACTCCGACTCCGACTCCGACTCCGACTCCACCCTCTCAGTTACCGACTCCGACTCCGGACTCCATCTCTTCAAATTTACGACTCGACTCCGACTCCGACTCCACCTTTTCAAAATTGCCGACTCGACTCCGACTCCGACTTCCGACTCCGACTCCGACTCCGACTCCGACTCCGACTCGACTCGACTCCGACTCCGACTCAAACTCCGACTCCGACTCCGACTCCACAACCCTGGTTACGAGGGCAACGCAGTGGTGGAGGAATGCGAGAGGTCAATTCTCTCGAGCACCTGCCGTTGTAATACCAATAGAAAAGAGATAGGCACCAACGTCACGACGCAGAAAAAGAGGGTCAGGGGGTCAAAAAGTATGGGACAGTTTATAAGCCTCTTAGCCTTAGTTCAACTCTATCCAAAAGGATGGAACCGGATTCCACCCCAAATGTGGGAACAGTATCCCATGGGCGAAATAAGACTTTATATAACTGGAGTATTCTGAGCAGAGAAAAAAAATTCACGCAATCTGACCAGAATTCCCAGCTTTTTATGAGGCCATTTTCGGCAACCAAGATGTGATGATGAAGGTGTCTCCAAGATACATATCTCTACCAATATTTATAGTTTAGTCTAGAATGTTATTATGTTGTATTACGGAAAGAAAGAAACCCGTGGTGGGACGCTCAACAAGGGGATGGATTAAGTTTGTGGATGGTATTTATAAGAGGAAGGGAGATTATGAGAACTTGGAGTTTTCAAGAGTTGCAACTTCACAAGATTCAGAGTTAACCACAATTCTTTGCTAGAATTTCGTGACCTCAATCGGTGCAGATAATTGAATCAGAATAGTCTGTTATAGACGAGAGGCAACCTTCTAGTTATCAATCGAGGCAGCATACAATTAATTATATGGGTAGTAGCTTATGATAGATGTTTGTAGTCATTCGCATTAGAGTGTAACAATAGTTAGAATGTTTGCAGCTTTAATTGATAGATCTCTCGTTGTATGAAAGATGTAGGTAATTTATAATGGTGGAGTTATTAAACTCTAGATAACCTGAGAGGAAACACCAACAAATTTCAATCTATAATTATAGGACGAATGAGGATTAGCTCCATCAAACAAAGAGCTGGAGAATGGATTCGATCTCAGACAAGAAAAGCTAAACAAGATGGTAAGCTCTAAGGAAGGAGGAAACCAAAGGAAGTAGCTTTAGAGAGGTAGCGACGCGTGCGGCGCGTAGCCGCTGTCCGAAAGAGGCTTTAGAGTAGGGTGGTGCGAGGGCGTACGGCACACAGAGAGTGCGAACCAATAGATCCTAAGGCAGAAGACCATAGATCAGTTGGGTATAGGAAAGATATCACCAGTTGATCTCGAACGTCGAAAGCCATACTGACGATCTGCAAGAAGGGAATGAGATTCTATTTGATCGAGGAAATGAGAGTTAAAGGAGAGTTTCAAAGATTTTAGATACAAGTTAAGGCAAATAGGTCGATAGTTGGATGATAGGTTATCAGAATCTGTACCTTTTTTTGGAATTGACGGTGAATTTATAAAGACGCTCCCTCTCTGCTTCCAGTCATTGAAGGAAAACAGCCTCATTAAGTAATAAGAAAATATCATAGTAAAATTGAACGAGGACAGGCGCTAGGCTCAGAAGCACACGTCCCTCTCATAAACCACGCCGGAGATTGCTCATTCTGGGTCACGGCTCCGGACGTTTCATAGATTCTAAGTATTATGTACTCGATTCATGGAGTAAGTGGGAGCTCAGGTAGAGACATGGACACCTGAGAGGGATGGAGCTAGGATGAAGGGCGAGGCCGGAAATCGGTCCGAGGTGGGAGATGGTGAGCGCCTCCGAAAAATAGCCACAGAGATATATGCCTTTTCGGAAGGTGAGTTGTTCTAGTCATCAGAAACCGTCAGAACTGGAAAGTATGGTGGTGAAGGCGAGAGTTTGACAAAGGGTGTATTTGAGAGATGTTTGGCAAGAGGCCAGAAATTTTTATATTCAGATAGGTAGAATCATAATTAGATGAGGCGAGCACATTGCCTCTTTTAGTGTAAAGGCAGCATTGGTTTCCTTATGTGCGTAATAATATCCCTGCATCTGATCCGGGCCTATATCGATAAATTAGGTTAGTAGTTAATTAGGAGTACGAAGAAGTTCTGTCCAAGCCCTATGTTAAGCACTATAGTGGAGTATCAAAATAGTAATTATATTGGAATTTAATGTTAAAGAGTTTTTTATAAAAAAGACCAAAATTAAAATTTCCATAATAAACGCTAGGAAGTGCTGCGACATATCTTGATATTTGTCTCTCTCCCCAAACTGGTGGGGGTTAGGCGGGGTTTCCTATTCGGGGGGGTCCCCCCCCCCCCAAAAAACCCCCCAAAAACCCCCACCGTACGATGATGTCTAACAAACAATTTTTTTTTCTCTCCTGGGGGGGGCTGTTTAAACCCCTCCCCCCCCCCAAACCCCCAGCCCCCTTCTTTTCCCCAAATTTGCTCTTTTTCCCGGGGGGCCGGGGTTGGTAACAAGGTTTCTGGGGGGGCCCCCCACATCTCCTCATTATAATTATTGTAAAAAGTTCTATATTTCTATGAAAATAGGAAGGTTAGTGTTAGGCATAGAAGAAGAAGTCATCATTACTATAGCATTTTTCATTTAGAAAAAATATAAAAAAAAGTTATTATGAGGGAAGTATTTATTAATTTAATCCAAGGGAAGAGAGGTGGTCGACAAGATAGGAAGGGCATCCTCACCCAATATCTCCTTCCTTCAGTGCAAGTGACAGCTTAAATGAAAGGAGGCGTATAACAGATGAAACCCGCGCACACACTGCAGCGAATATTTTATTTGTCGGAATATTGAGTGCTAGTTGTGAGAATCGTGAGTTTAATATTCTGCAAAGAGAATGTGTTAAGAATATTATAATATTTAAAATACAGTAAAGAAAGAAAAGAATACAAACTAATATCTATAATAATATTATTTCATAAAAGACCCTCAGTAGGTGAGGATAGTGTTTATACCCTTTATTACGAAAGTGGTATACTGAGATTAATGATGTCTCGGATATTTCTATTCTAAAAGTTATAAACATTCGCATCCGCATCAAAATCGTTGCACAATTTTAAAGATCCGCATCCGCATCCGCATCCGCGCTTTGCCCTGCGGATGTTGCGCGGATAATTTATTAATGGATGAGAAAGAGGATGGTTGGGGGGGTGATGGTAATAAAAAACTTAAGAATGAATCTTTGGAATTTATGAAATATGAGTGTTGTAATGCAATATTTCAATTAATTATGGTCTTGATTGTTTCTATGCTCTTAATGTTTATCTAATATAATCATTCTCAACTTTCGTTGGAATAGTACCACTTCACATGATGGAAGTAATAGTATTGCCTCAAAGTGTAACCTCTTTCTTTGTACCGCAAGTTCTTATTCCTAAAGTTATACATTCTTTACTTACATTTCTTTTTTATTATATTAGGATGCAATAAGCTTATTGAAACCATTTTTGAAGTAAATTTTGCCTCTTCAATTATTATCCAACACTTACTGGCGCCTCTACATAGCTTCTGCCCCCCGCCCCGACATCGTCCCACCTCACCCCTTCCCATTCTAACTCGCTTAAGGATAATTCATTTTGATCATCTTTCGATGAAAATGATGACGGTGTTTAAAAAGAATGATAAAACGCTTTGTTCTTATGGAAATTATGTGCAACAATGCAACTTGATTCTTTATCTATTTGCAAACGTTAAGACGATCATTATTTTTTTTGTAAGCAGCAAATATTAGACAAGGTTAAAATCTGTCACTTTTTGTGTTTGCTCATATGTTGAAAACTTTCTCATTCCGAACAGTGTCTTATTAAATCTGCCATCCCATTTTATATATTTAGTTGAAAAAAAAGCGAGAATCCTAGGCTGAACCGAAGCGACCTGTCTACAGTAAGATTCAATAAGCAGCATTCACTAGAAGAAATTTTCTATCAGTCCCGCGAGTAGTGATGAAGAAAAACCTACACGTAAATAGATGTGTAGTGACAAATATGATTTGTGAAAAACTATCACTAAGAAAAAAGACTAGATACAAATGAGATCTCTGTCAGTGTTGGTGGAAAGTTTAGCAAAAGTATTAACCCACGCATATGAGAATAAAACATTGCTATAATGTGATAATATGGCTTTGCCTGTGCCTCAATAACTTATGTTCCAAGTGAGAGGATATTTAGCAATGCTGGAATATACATATGTGGATGGGCGATGGCAAACAGCTCACCTCTAAAGCGTGTCTGTTGGAAGAGGCATTAAAAATTGATGTTTCTCCGAAGCGCGCGGAACCTTCCTATATATTGAATTTACAATACTAGGTTGTCAAATAGTTTCACTGTAAGGTGCATTGGTTATATAATCTCTTTCTTATTAAGTGGGGCTCTCCCGAGAAGGTTGCTGGGATATGAGTTAGGTGGGTGTGGATATTTGATGTGGTCCCGCGGTCCGGGTGGAGGCCCTCTCCGTTCAATTATCATTTTATATATATATGGGATGTGGCTAAAAAACTACAGGTTATTATTATATATTAATAATAAAATAATACCTCACCTCACTTACCCTAGGTAGTGAGCCCTCTTTAATTTATTATTATATATTACTCACTTTTTAATTATATATATATAATACCTGGAATTATATATACTATTATTTAGGAAAATAACTTTTGGTTATTTATAAAATAAATTATTTATATGGGTAGGATTTTATTTGTATAGGGTGGTTATATAAAAATAACTATATATATATCATAAATTGCCGCAATCCGCTAATCCTCTTTGCATATTCTCCGCCATCCATCATCCCCTATTCTCTCCTGCATTCCGATTCCCATCGGATGGCTCACACCCATTTGTATCTTGTGCTTTCGCTATCAATTAATATAAAAGTAATAAATCTATAGAAATTATAGGATAATATATATACAAATTCCTTGTAAAATATTTAAAAATAACAAACAATAACTTTATTTGGTTTTATTATATTATTTATATTACCCCTCAGGGTAAGTGTGTCATTCTTATACTCCTCATATATTTTATATACGTGTTTAATCTTCTTTCAAATTTTATTTTTTTCCCCCTGGGGGCGGGGGGGGGGGGCTTATCAATTATCTTTTTATGTTTTGCCCCTGTGAACAGTTGAGTGTAAATTTTGTTTTTATCCTTTCTCTGTGGTGGGAGGGTGGGAGGGCGGATTGGGGTGAGGATAGTGGGTATTTGGGGTGGATCTTGGAGAGGGTTGTTTCGCGTAGTAGGAGCCGCACAGAGGACGACAGGAGAAGGGGTGAAGAGAGGACTTGCTCATAGGGAGGGGAAGTTTATCCCAAGGGCCCCTACTACCTCAGTAGCGAAGAGATAATCATCCCTTTCAAAGTGTGGCTCAAGCTTCTTATTCCAGAGGTATTTATATCTCATGTTAATCTGGATAAATATTAATGGCCTCTAATCATGTTGTAAAATTGGTATATAATATTTGTATACATTATAAGCAAGCAATTAAACTTCTATTTCTCTCTCTTTCATTCTCTCCCATACTCTCTCCATCTCTTCTCTCGCTCTCTCATCTCTCATCCTCTACATCAATCGTTTCTTCTCTCTCCTCAAAGGTGCTTCTTTCTCTCTCTCTTCTTTTCTTATTTATAATTAATATATTTATCTTATATAGATCCCCTCCGGGATATTTAATATTTTTTTCCCCCCCCCCTCATTATTATATTATATCTAAGTTTTATTCCTTTATATTATTATTATAAAAACTTCCTCCCTACCCTCACCTCACCTTATATTTATCTCAATAACTGTTATTATATTTATTATACCCCATCCTCCCCTCACTACCTCCTACCTAACCTCCACCCCTACCTACTATCATACCCCTCCTCACTACCCAAATAAATAAATAAAAATAAATAAAAATATAAAAAATAATAAATATATATAAATATAATAAAAATTATCAGGCGCGGCGCTCTCATGACTGGCTGGCAAGCTTTCGTCGGCCACCCACCCTACTATTTTTGTGGAATCCCTGCATCTTCTCTGCGCACAGCGTTACGCCAGGTACCAATCTACAAAATGTTTACATCCATAAACCTAAAAAACAGCATGCTTTCCGTGTCAGGATCTGTTCTCCCATTGTAGAAACAATGGGATATAGTCTTGATATTATGTAGCAATTTTCAGCGTAGACACTTACAAGATGCAATGAGACGCGTGGTAGGTCTCTCTCGATATGTGTGTTTCTCCATAGCCGTTTGTCGTAGTATTTCTGTTGGTTGTATCGGATGAGGGTTTCATGTTACCTGTTCTATCCTTTGCAGGTTGGTGGATGACGTGGATCGTCCCAAGAAACGATTCACTTTTTACGATAGTAGAAACGGTTTCATTTGCTTCAAATTTCTCTCTAGAATGCGGGCAATGGTTTCCGGATGCCGTTCGGTGGCGGTTATTAATCGAACTCCCTTTTGATACCAGTCTTTGCACTTCCGGACGTTTTCCGGTGGTTCTATATTAGCATTTTAGGATCAAACTTTTTCTTCTTGGCGAGCTTAGTTGATTCTCTTGCTCATTCTGTCCCTTACCCAGTGTAGTTACACCTTGAAAACAAAAAAGATGTCAAAAATATAGCTAGGAACACCTTGCACTTAGACACCGTAGATACAGTTGTAATACTGTAGGTAAAATAAACCTTTTTACAGTTTATTGTTTTGAAATATATAATTGAATTCTCTTTATTAAATTATATATCTGCAATACTATATAATATATATATATATAAATAATTATAGGGGTAATTTATTGGGGTTTTATTTCATATAATATACAAGATATTATATAACCAAAGGGTATATATTATATATAATTAAATCAAAATAAATATATATGAGCGAGGTATATTTATATATCTAATAACATTACATTATTTATATTTATTATTTTAAATAAATATAAATATAAATAATAAAATATAATTATATATTATTATAAGTGATTTATATAGGTGATGGCTTACCCTATCTAATAATATATATATATAACTAGTATGTATATATATATAGCTGAATTGAATATATAATGAACATGTATAAAATTATAATTGAATAAATATTTTTTTTTATTATAGGATAATATATTTTGTCTTATTTATATATATATTTAAACCTTCTAATGTTCAAAAACCGGGGAATAATATATAGAAATATATAATATATAAATTAAAAGGGGGGGGGGGGGGCCCAACCCCTACCTGTCCTCATATTCCTTAAAATGCAATAGAGTAAATTATATTATACAGTAATTCCTATATATATATTGTCTATTTGATGTATTATATACAGTTATACAGTATATAATAATGTATATAATAAATATAATATAATACTTATATAATTATTATTATAATAATAAAAAAAACTCCCCTATATATATATAAATTCCCGGACAAAATTAATGGTAATATAGATAGGTATATATTATATACATAGTATATATTATACAGTATATATTTAAATTGATATATATAGTATATATAATAATTGGGTAGGGGGGGGTAGGGTAGGTGATAGAAACCCCCCCCCCACCCCAGGGCGGGGTGAGTATATATATATGATAGTATATATATATGTATGCTATATAATTATATATATAATATAATATATTATATATAAAGGGTGACGTATGGTGATAGTGGATATAGAACACGCGGGATGAGGACGATACAAAGTGGTGTTTGATCGCAATCACAAAATTATTATTAATTTTTTTTTATTATCTTTTTTTATTTCAATTTAAGTAGTTTATCCGTATCTAATTTTCTGTATTTTATTTTCTTGTGTATCTTCAATAATATTTCTGACCCTATTCCTAAACTATAAGCCAACCATTATAATTTTTCATATTCTAAATACAAAATAAAGTAATTACTGTTTTTAGGCAACCTTTACCAAAACTTTTAATTATGGATAATGGAAGAAAATTTTGTTGAATAAAAAGTTCGAAACTGAATAATAGCTGCGTTTCATCTTTTACATTTCATTTTGGAAAAGGCCACTAAACCTTTTAAATTTATTGACATCGTAGTATCTGATGTGGCTCAGGGGAGCGGTTCCCTTTTGGTGTGATATTTACAATATTACTGTGACCAAAATGGCAAACACAGTTATTTAATCTTTCCAATTTGCTTATCTTCTTTACGATTTCTTTTTTTACTTTAGATTAATTACACTTGGATTAGTTCTCAGTTTTAATTTTATTTTTTATACACATCTTTTTACATACGTGTGTTTCTCCGTAGTTCACTCTAATAATCCTTTATACATTCATTTATCCGCTCCTCTCGTTTCTCGTCTTTTTGTACAATATTTACAAAGTATTACTCTCTGATTATAGCTTTCATTGAGAATACTCTTTTTCTAATATAATTGTTTATGCATTTCAGATTATTTTAAACCTCATCACGTTCATTTTACTACATTTTCCCTCCTGACGTTACCACGAGCCTTACTCTGCCTTGAATCGCTTTTCAATGAACTTTTTATGAGTACACATATTCCATTCGTGCCTTTTTGTCTTTCTTACGTGAAAAATTTTTGTAACTCCTCCATCCACGCTCTTAAAATAACCAAAAAGGCACGAATGGAATATGTGTACTCATAAAAAGTTCATTGAAAAGCGATGCAATGCGGAGTAAGGCTCGTGGTAACGCCAGGAGGGAAAATGCAATAGAATGTACGTGATGAGGATTAAGATAATCTTGAAATGCATAAACACTGTACTTTAGAAAAGAGTTTTTATGAAGCTATTCAAGTATCTATTATTAATATCCCGCAGGAAAGGAAGCGGATAAATGATGGTAGGATTATGTTAGTGACTACGGAAACACCTATTAAAATATGTATAATAGATGGAAGATATGAATTATTATTAATAATAATAAAGAAAGAAAGTGTAAGAAAAAGATTAATAATTGATTATTTTGGAGAATATTAATCCAAAAAACGTCATGGAAAAATGAATGACGAAAAAGATACATGCAAATACAAAATGAAATGTAAAGTGAATGCTATAATAACCTATGGAGTAATTTGTAGATTTCCTAGCAATAATAAAGGTAAAGGGAATATATATCTAAAATTAGTAATTTCTTTATTTGTATTTAATTAAAAGAAAGAAAATATAATGTGGCATGTTTAGGAAAGCTAAAAAACTTTTTTGAAAGATACCAAGAAAATAAAATACATGGAAAATTAGATACGGATAAATATCGATTAAAGAAAAATATTCCATAAAACACTTTATTGTTCATGGTTGTCTAATAATATATATATATATATATATTATATATATATAAGGTAGTAGGTGAGATTTCCCTTTAATTGCATAGGGAAATATTTTATATATTTCCTCCCCCCCCCCCCTCACCCCCCTCATATATCTTTTATTATTGGGGTAGAGGGTAATAAATATATATATTTATTTATTAATACTACATCAGGATGATTTATGGGTCATTTTTATTTAATATAATAAATAAATAAATATAAAATACACATATATATTATAAATATAAAATATGTATAGGGTGGGGGTAGGTTATATTATATATATTATTTAATATAATTCCCAATAAAATGTTTCTAATTATATATAAAAAAAGTATTTCCTCATCACGAATAACTAAAATATAAATATATATACAATATAATATAAATATATATACTGCATTATATATATATATATTAATATATATATATAATATAATATATATATATAATTATATATATATATATATATAAAAATATATTATATATAATAATATTTAAAATATATATATATATATATATAATAATATATAATATATAAATAATTAATAAATATTATATTAAAATTATATATTTGGAGGGGTAGGGGTAGATAATAATATATGTTTTTTAATATATTATAGATATAATATAATAAATAATAATATATATAAATAATAATATATATATAAATATAATAATAAATAATATAATAATTATTATTGAGAGTTAATATATAATATAATATAAAATATTATATATTATATAATAAAAAAAAAATAATAAATATATAAACTTATTTTATATATATAATAATTATTTAATAATAATATATAATAATATAATTATTATAGTATATTAATATATAAATATATATAAATATAAAATATATATTATTTATTATAGTATATAATATATATAATAATATATATATAATATATATATAAATAATTATATATATTATAATAAAATAATATTAAAAGGTACATAAAAATATATATTTAACTTAGACACATTGACATCTATTTTTGTTTTTCATGTGAAAATTTGTATATCTACTTGTTATACATAATATCTAGTGTAGATTAATATTCAAAATACTTAGCTTCGAATATGAGTAAAAGATATATCCTGGTCGCTGATAAATGCTATTTGGACCACTCAGGAAAAACGTCACGGAAGTGCAAAGGAACGTTCAAAAAGGAGAGTTCGATATATTAACCCCTCTCATTTCCTCAAACTGCACCGGACCTATATGCCCGAATCAGAGAGAAATTTGAAGACAAATGAAAACCGTTCACAACGTAAAGTCAAGGAACGTTCTGAACGACCACTGTCATCACCAACCCTGCGAAAGGAAAGGACACAGGTAACAGGAAGGAGCCGCTGGTCATGCGCGATGCGCCTCATTCTCAGAATTAATAATCTTACGACAAACAGCTTGGGAAAACACATCTTCAAAAAGGATTAAGCGTCACATTGCATCTATGAAGGTGTCTAACGCTGAATAATTTGCTTATCATAACTCATAGATATCACCCCATGTTTCTCTCATATGATAAGTATCTCGATTCTTCTGTCTGTTTTTTGTAGTACTCTGTTCGAGGTGTTGGGGAATGGGGGGTACGCTGGGGCGTAAAGTGTGCAGAAGATAGCAGCCGACTCCACACAACAATTGATGTTGGTAAATTTCACAAGCTTGGCAGGCTCTATGTGCTCACTGAGCCCCCCTGATTAATATATATTATAATATAATATATTATATATAATATATATATATATAATAATAAATAAAATAAAATAAATAAAACTTATATTATTATAATTTATATTTATTTTCACATAGTAATATAATATATATTTAAATATAATAATATTAATATATAATATTAAATAATATTATATAATATATATATATAAATTATATATAATATTTATAGAAAGAGAAGATGAGAGAGAGAGAGAGAGAAGAAGAGAGAGAGACTAGAGAGAAATGTTCTTACTTTTTGAGGGGGGAGAGGAGGGGGAGGGGAGAGAGAGGAGGAGGGAAGAAGAGTGAGGATAGTGCGTTGGCCTTATTGTTATCATTTATATTTATATAACGCAAATTTAACAATATATTTGGAAGACCATATTTTTATTATTATCCAGAAATTACTATGAGATTTATAAAACCTTACTAGGTAATTAATAGCTTGTAAAAACGTTTATTTTCCTTTTCATCTCCGACTTTTTAATATTATTTATCTTTAGATAATTTTTTATCTTATGAGATGTATTATTTGTTGTGTCTGTCTTGTGGATTAGTAGGGAAAGACGATTGAAGCCATCACAAAAAATATATATTTAAATGCTAAATACTAAAAATATTATATCAATTTTTCTTTAATTGTTTAGAGGCAACTAAAAAGTAATTTAGATTTGAACCAACTCTCTTCCACTACTTAATTTAATAATATATATAATAATATATATAATATATTATAATATAATATATATATATAATATAATATATATATATAATATAATATAAATATATATATTATATATTATTGAGTCAGCCTTTTATATATTATTTATATTATATTAATGAGGTGAATGCTCCATGTCAATTTTTTTTTTTTGCATTCCTGTATTTTAAATGGTTTCTAAATGCTGTATTTTGTCGTGGTTATCGTGGTGTCCCCCATGCGGATGTATGATAAATATAATATTAAATATAATATTAGGGTAGGGGAGGTGAGTATAGGTAGGTATGATTTATAAAGAATATGGATATGGGGGTAATTGAGATATATATAAATAATAATAGTAAATAAACTTTAAAATACATAGGGGTAGGTAGTGGGGAAAAAAAAAAAGGAAGGGGTGAATATATATATACTTAATATTATATAGGTGATATATAGGGGGGTGAGTATAATGGTTTTAGCACATGCTAATGGTTAGTGATAGATGAGGTACAAGGGGGTACGGAGCGGGGGACGGGGGGCTCAGGACTCGAGAATAATCATCCCTACCATTCCTGCTGTCCCCAGCCTGTCCGCCGCGTGAATAGAAAAGAGTATAACAATGAGAATAAGGGATACTGTTTTGCGGACTGGAGTATTGAATTCCATAAGGGGGTGTAGAAGGGTTGCGGGTGAGAGAACGAATTCATTTGTGGTGTGCTTTGGTACAGCAGAGGGAGGTGAGTGTGTTCGTATGTGTTCGGAGGTTGCAGTTGGTTATCACAAGCATCTAAATACGCATCGTGCGGACTTTGAGACAGTAAGTTAGGGAGACAGCAAGGGATTTCCGTAATGCCAAGTTTACTCAAAGGACGGAAGGTATTTACATTTTTGCTTAACTTCCACAACTGACAGGTCATCATTTGTGTTCTAGTCATTTTTTTCTTGGTGTATATATGTTTTTCAATTATTTTGCTTATACATCTTTGGCCAATTGCGGGTGTGGGTTTGTCGAGTCACGTGAGTTGGGCTGAGAGAATCTTGCGCTAATGAAATCTTGCCTTATTGATTTACTTGTGGTAGAAGGGTGTTGGGTTTCAGTGATGTTGCGTGTTTCCTTTTAGGATGGTGGGCGACATTAAAATAGACTTGTTCGAGATTGAAAGATTTTTCAACTGACAAACACAAAAAAATAGTGAGCGATTTAAAAACTTGTTCTAATATGGTTACAAAAAAACTTGACTTATATAACGGCGGGGGGAGACGATAAATGTTAAAGTTTGCTAATAGTAATGAAGCGTCCATATAATTCAATAGTAGAACCAATAGCAGTTTTTACATCTTTTTAAACACGTCAATCATTTATCAATTTTCCGTGAAGTATTGATTTCCATATACATATTGTTTTCTTCTTAGCCTCGTGTTTGGTATTAATTGTTTATTACTATCGTGAGTCAGAAGCTGATTGATAGTTGCTGCTTTTTCTGTGAGGGGCAATTATCTTCTCTATTAATGTTCAATAGGCTTTAATGCTCAGTGTGATTTATGATGCCGTGTTGTCACGTAAGGTAAGGAATTGTTAACTGTGGGGAATACGAAGCGGTGGGCCGTACGCAAGAAAGAGGGTGTCTGGTGAGCGAATTTTGGTGTGTTTTTTATAATCATATATTTATTATCTCTCCCTTCTTCTCTCTCTCCTTTTCCTCTTCTCGGTCCTAAGCATTTATTTTCATTTTGTTTTTTTTTTGTAATATATGTGTTTTACTACTTCCAAACGAGTTGGAATTGTGATTGTTTGATTAACAAATAAGATATATGGCATATTTATTCAAAGCCGTTTTTGAAATTGCTCCTTCAACTCATAAATTCATTTACCAATATCATTCATTAAAAGTATCTCTTATTTTTATAAATATTCAATATATCAAATTAATATCGCGTCTCAAATCTCCTGCAGTGGGCAAAAGTCGGCGGATGCGAGATGCGTGAGAATGCAGCTATTCTTTTTTATGGATGTGTGCGGTATGCTACCGTCGGGAGTGCGGGATTGCGATATGTTAACCAGGTGGGTAGTCGGAGGCGTGGAGGGTAGGGTGAGGTGGAGCGTAGTGTAGGGGGGTGGAGTAGTGGTAGCCTACCTCACTACCTACTAACCTCCCTCTCCACCCTACAATAGGTAGTGTATAGTATGATAGGTATGGAGGTATATAGAATTATTATATATATATTATACTATTATTAGTTATAAATACTATTCACTAATTACATTAATAAATTACCTACCAAATAAATAATAGAGATTAATAATATAATAATAATAATAATAAATTCTCACAGTAAAACTTGAACGCATTAATTTAAATATCATTGTATCTATTCAAATGTCAATGAATCTATTTTTTTTTTTAATATAGACTCTATCATGATTATAAATAGCGTACTGATTAATATAAGAGTAAACAATATATACTCTCACTTCCTCTCATTTCTCTTCTTATAACTTTTGATAAATAATAAATACTTCAAAAAATACATTTTTTTAAATATTTCATAGATAAATGCTTAGAAATGAGATTTCTTTTATTGCACTCTTAAAATAAATATATATTAGTTTTTTTTTTAAATATAAATAAATATTTTATAAAAGTTAGTCGATAATTACTCCTTTATTTTGCACCTTTATTACCATTTTTATTTCATGTATGAATTTATTTAAATATTTGGTCCTTTCTAATTATAATAAAATAAATTAAATTAAATTCATTAAAACTAATTTTTTGATATCACTATCTTAAATTGTTAACATTTATGAGGAACTTGGAAGACTTCTCGTTCTCCAACGATGGTGCCCAAAACTTCTGCGATATTATTGCCGAATCGAAAGCAGGAATGATGATACGGCATTCTAATTACCAAAAGAGTTATCTACCTCTCATCTAAAGTGAAGTTGTGCTGCCTTACAAATTGAATTTTCATCCTGGAGGAATAATAAATCTAAAGCACTCTTGGACACCTGCCCATCTCTCATTTTATTAACTTCTGTAAATCTGCTCTTTTAACCTCCTTCTTATCCGATTCTAGAACGATCTGTGATGACATATTGCCGGGAAAAGATATCTCTTTGGCTTATTTTCTATATCTAATTCCATACCCTGGACTCGATTCTCGTCTCCCTCTTTCTCCTTGCTCCATCCTCTTCTTCAGGTGTCTCCATATGTCTTACCTGATCAATTACTCATGATTCGTAGTACATGATAGATACTTTAAGATCTAAATTAACGTTCCGGAAAGAGCCAGTAGAATCCCAGATAGGCATTCCTCTCTTCGTGTGTTTTGAGGATGAGTGTGCTTCTTGAGCTATGCTGCCTGTTCATCGTTCAAAATCTCTACTCCCTATTCACATTAAATAATTATTACTTTTCCTCTAACCATGAAAGTCTTTTATTTCAGCTTCTCATATCCAAAAAAAAAATTTAACTATCAAATCTGATCCTTCTATACTAATTCATCGCCTTAAAAAAAAATAACAGTTCTATTATTATCATGTGTAAATTCGACAAAGGGAGCGGGGAGTTTATTTTTAACAAATAGAATCTCATTCCCTTCCTTCAGAATCAAACCGTCCCCAGCTATGGCCTCAATCGAACGTCGAGAATCAACTAGACGTGAATAATCCTCTTCTTATCCTCACCCTCAGATCTAATGGATCTTTCTTTGTCCCTTAGGATTATCAATGGTGAATTTTGTTAGTGAGGATAGCGCTTGACAATAATTACATAATAAAGCTTTTGATCATGGGAGATATGCTATGGTCGTCTTACTCTCTTAAGATCCTTCCTTTGGTATTTCTCTCTTCGCTAATTGCACTATATCTAAATGTTTATTGTCTTCTGTGTCTGATTCGTTCATTTCACTTCTTGTGTGGATGGATAGTTGCCACAAACTTCGTCCTTTTCTTATATAATTGTGGTGTTCCATCAGGGTGCGTGTTTGAAGGTGTGGCCGAGAGAGCTGTGGTATTCCTACTTTCATCAACGATCTATCATATAAGCGGTGCGACTGGTGCTAGAGCTGTGGGTTGCACTGCGTGGTTATGGCTGCTCCACCTCAACATTTCATAATTTTCCCCCCCATTCTTAACATTAGCTCTTTTATACCTTTAACCCCTTTTAAATATTGGCGGGAATTGTTTGTATCTAAGAGTTGGCCATCTCCGTCTTACAAAGCTTTCTGATATCCAATCTTGCCAGATTTGGCTCGAAATTTCTTCAGATGAGGATAACCGATATAATCTTAGTGAAGTTCAAACTCTTTTGCACACCAACCCCCTCACGTCCTCCCTTTCTCCAATATTCTCCACTACTCTAAAAACACATAAACCTACCCAACTTTTCCTACACCCTGGACATGCTCTAATGTCTTTCTCCCTGTTAAACTATATTCATAATATCTCTTCTAGGACTATATCATAAATAGTGAATTGTCTTGGAAGACCTCAACATACAACATCGAAGTAGCAATATAGATGGGCTCGAATAATTTAAGTCTTGTGTGTTATTCTGTTCAAGATTGCAGTGAATTTTATTTTCTAGGTACTGACTCAGAATACTCCAGCCTCTACTATTAAAGGTCTTATTCGCCTCCTGTATGGAATTACTGTTCCCACATTTTGGGTGGATCCGGTTCCACCCTCCTTTTGGATAGAGTTGAAGCTAACGCTAAGAGGCTAAACTGTCCCATACTTCTGACTCCTTGACCCTCTTTTCTCTGCGTCCGTGACGTTGGTGCCCTATCTCTTTTCTTATTGGTTATTACATCGCAGTTGTGTCTCTGCGAAGAGAATGAAACCTAACAATCGCATATCCAATCAATCCACTGCGTGCCCTCGTAACCAGGGTTGTGGAGTTCTGGTAGTCGGGAGTTCGGAGTTTAGAGTCGGGAGTGTCGCGCTCGGTAGTGTTCGGAGCCGGCTCGGCCAGTCGGATAGTCCTGTGTGAGTCGGTGCGGGAGTGCGGGGAGGTCGGGAGTGCGGAAAAAACAAGATCGGAAAAGGTGCAGTTATGGTGTCGGCATTATTTTTTGTTAATGGGTGTGTGAGTCGGAGTCTTTGGTAGTCGTGTGTAGTCTGGTTTAGTTCTTGAACGCAGTGGATGGAGTCTCGGATCTTAGTTCTGTTGGACTGCGGGAGTCGGGGACGTTTGAGAGGGGGTGGAAGCGGAGGTCGAGTCGGCAGTCGAGTTGGAGCAGAGTCAAAGTCAAGTAATATTCAAAAAGGGTGGAGCGGAGTCCGAGTTAGAGTCCGGAGTTCAAGCAAAGTAATTTTCGCGAAGAAAGGATCGGAAGGTCGGAAAGACCCGTCTGTAGTTAAGAGGTCTTGTGTATTATTTGATAGAGGCTTCTGCGGACTCGGCGAGTCTGGTATGTCGAAGTCGGAAAGATTTTTGAAATCCGATCTCCACAAACCCCTCTGCTTTCGCTTAACAGCAAGGGAGGGTGCATGTGTGTCTCGTCCCATTGATAATTGTGTGAATATAGAACACTTTTTAAGCAGCACTCTGTGTGTGGGTTATTGGTTTGGGGGGGGGGGGGCCCCGGCTCCACCCTTCCTTTCCAGCCACATTTGTTTTGTGAAGCTCCTTTGCTTCTTTTATTTTCTATCGCTTAATATCATATATCTTCCTCTTATTTATAATGTCAATCGTAACGTGGCGCCCACTGGAGGAAGTTGGCGGTGGGGTAGGGTGGAGGGACAGCGGTTGGTTTTACATTTCATATTTTCCATTTATTTTAATTTGTTTTTCTTTTATTGTAATTTTTATAATTTTATATTTATTTATTTTATTTATTTTTTTAGCCCTCCTTTTTGAAAAGTTGCATTTTATTGATAACTGCTGGAGGTGGGGTTTTTGGTTTTTATAGTATAAGGTATGAGATATTATATATAAAATAATAATATATATTATTATATATAAAGAATATACTATTTGCCAATAATAAATATTAAATATATATATAAATAAGTAGTATATATATATATAATAAATATAAAATAGTAAGATTAATTATATATTTTACTTATAGTCATATATTATAGCAACCTCACGTAGATGAGGCATACTACCTACCCCTAATAAATATAATTATGGGGTGGTATTGTATATGTAATATATATATATAGGAATAACTAAATATTATAATTGGATATATTTTTTTTTTCTATATATATAATATTTATATATTATTATTATATATTTATATATTGCCGTGTCGCAGGATTTAGTCCTCGTGGGACTCACCATAGTTTAATTAAAACATAATGGAATGTGTGGGACGAGCGAGAGAAAAAAAAGAACATTAATAAATAAATAACGATCAGCATAATATTTTAGTGTTTATCAATAATAAAAACTCCCCCCACCCTCCTCTCTCCCTCTTAAAGAATTTTTACCACAACCATCAAACCATAAATAACACCTTAAAATTAATATAATACTTTGTCAACTTCTTTCCAGCTTAAAAATATTAGCTATAAATAATGAAAATTAATGCTGAGAAGCGTTTGTACTATTCATTTTGTGATTTTTGATCAGTATGTATTCGTAATTTATATTTATATACCTTTTTTATTTAGAAGTTTATATTTATACCCCCGGTTATCCCCTACATAATTATAAATATATAAAAAATATAATAAAACCTCACTACCCTCATACCCCTCTTCTCACTCACCCCATATATATATATTAGGTTAGGATTTTAATTAGGGTTTAATTACCTGTAAAAATCCTAAAGGCACTGTCATTGTTTAAGAATGCAAATAAATCTGTAACAACATTATTTCTTCAACGATTTGCATTGATATGTAGGAACTTATCGGATACAATTTCCTAGAAAATTATTAGTTAAATTTAATTATTATTTATATTATGTTTAAATATTTTTTATTTTATATTTTTGTAAACTTTTAAATTTAGTCTATTGAAGAATTATAAACTACAAGTAAAAATAATGTATTCACTTTATTATTATTCTAGCTTTTGTATTTTTTTGTAACTAAAATGTATGAACAGATCTCCTATTGAAAGTACGCCATGTGACTCATTTTTTTTATTTTTTTATATTTTATTATTTTTCTAATATAAAAATAATGTCTAAAGAACATATTTTTATTTTATATATATTATTTATTCACATAAATAATACCCTTATTATACCCACCTAAATTATTATCCCCTCCCCATAAAAAATAAATAATATATAAAGAATAAATTAAGGATTTAACTAATTTCAATCTCAAAAAATTCATCCCCCCCCCATTCACCCCCATTAACCCTTTATATTTCAATTATTATATTATTATTTAATACCCCCATATCCTTTATCCCTATCCACCTACCTACTTATACCCCTCATTATTTATTTATTATTATTATATAATAAAACTATAAAAAAACATTCTTTATACAACCACGCACTATTATCCCCCCCCCCCCCCCCCACCCCCCCCCTTAACTTTATATATTTAAATTATATTAATTCATCCCAAATTTATTATTTTATTAAACTAGTAGGTTAATAGATATACTATAAAGTAGAGTATAGTTTTATTATTGCGTGAGGGTGGACAAATATATAATATTATATTTTTATAATATATATATAAATATATATAATAATATAATATATATATATAAGATATATATAATATAATAAATAAAAATTATTATATTCTTATATATTATATTATTATTATATTATATATAGCGTAGAATAGTTAGCCTTTATTATTATATAAAATTTTATTATAAAATTAATTTATATAATATATATAAAAATATAATATTAATAATATAATAATATAAAATATATTATTGTATTAATTATCATTCGGCCCCCCCGTATATACCTTTAATAAAATAAAATAAAAACCCCCCTCACCCAATATCTTATTTATTTTGGGTAATAAACAATATACTATTAATTAAATAAAAGTCTAAGTGAGGTATATTAATAATATATATAATAATACTATATAATAATTAGGTATTATTTTATAATATTATTATAGCTATATTATATTTATTATTATTATATGATTATTATTATATATTTATACTCTACATTATTTTATTCACCTTATTATTGCACCTTTATATCGTGAGAGGTAGTAGGTATAGTAGGTGACCTTATATTTATATGTATTTTTTTTTATCTTATTTCTGAATTTCTAGTCATTAGGGTATGTAGTTTTTAGCCCCACTGTTTTATATATTTATAACATATATTTATATTATATATATATAAATCGTGATTGATATATATATAATTATATTTCTATTTATATATTTTATTATTTATTCACCCATAAACTTTGTATGTATATGTATATATCTTTATAATTATATTTATTTTTTAGTAGTTTAATTATATTATTATTATATTTATATATTTATTTTTTAGTATATATTAATATAATAGTCCCATTCCTCTCCAATCTTTCCCACTT
This sequence comes from Trachelipus rathkii, assembly GCA_015478945.1. Lineage (NCBI taxonomy): Eukaryota > Metazoa > Arthropoda > Malacostraca > Isopoda > Trachelipodidae > Trachelipus > Trachelipus rathkii. The sequence continues at coordinate 17,312 of JABUQX010108104.1, read as the reverse complement.
TTTGATATATTTGTTTTCGTTTTCCCAAACCCAAATTTTTATTTTCTACCTTTTTAATATATCTATTTTTTTTGTTTTTTTATGGTTTTAACGTCAGTTTGTTTTAAAGTTCAATTTTTACTGATTTTGTTTCGTATATAAAACAATAAAAAATATAATGTAGGTAGTAGGTTATTATTTTACTCACCCTATATTATTATAGAATGAATATTAAAAATAATTACCTTACTACCTACTCACCCCTATAACACTATAATTAACATTAACACCTCTATCATCATTATTATTATTTTATTATATTTATTCAATAATAACCCTTTTTTTAAATAAAATACTTAGAGAATATAAATAATATAATATATTATATATAATATACCCTAAATAATTAATATAAAATATATAATATTATATATTTTCTATCGGATCTTATTTATAGAGTTATATATATATATATATATATATATAATATATATATAGTAGGGTAAGTGAGGTGGTGAGTGAGGTATAGATAAGGGTGAGAGTAATAATATATATATATAATATATGATATAAAAAAATATTAAGATAATTAATAAATATATATAATATATAATAGAGTCAAAATAATATACTATAAATATTAAAATCTTTATTACCATAGGCTCATAAATCCCGAAGAATGGGAAATAACAAGTGACTGATCCCTTTTTGGATACATATAATAATAATATATATATATATAATAATATAATATATACCCCCCCCTCCTCCTCACGCCTCCTCCCATATAAATAATTTATTACTATTATTTATTTAACCTTATATCCACCCCCCCCATAATAAATATATCCCCCCTCCGGGTTCCCACCCCAAATGGCTGGGGTTTGGGGTTTATTTATTATGGGGGTGGAGGGTAGAACGGGTAGGGGGTAAACCCCTCCCTCACTATCATCATATAAATAGAATTAAATAGCAATTAACATATAGGGCATTAAATGTTATTAAATTTAATTAACCAACTGGTTGTGGTGGATGAAACACGTATAAAATATATTTATAGTGATACCTTATATGATTCACTACCCATATTATAAATTTATATAGGTAAAAAGCCACCCCTTGCGCGTTTGGAGTGTATTTCATTTTATTAATATATTATATCAATACTGGTTTCCTTTTATCTTTGTTTCTTATAATTAAAATTATTCTCTAGTAATTGGGTCGTACAAAGATTTTCACTCATCACTCACTCCTTATTTAATTATTTTGGGGTTCACGCGCCCCAGGCCCTATCATACAACCTTTTGCTTCTAATCTGATATGCGAAAATATATACTATATAAATTCTTACTTGGAACTGTAAATTTCGTCTCACTTTACCGTGCAAAAGCCCCCGATACGAAAAATTTGACCAAATGATTGACACACGCAATCCATATTAATCTCTTCTCTCCTCTCTTCTTCTTCTCTCTTTCTCTCTCCCTCCCTATACTACACTCCTCCTACCAGATATAAATTATATTATATATATAAATATATTTTTTTTTTATATACCTAAAAACTTATTCCATTGTATAATATATTCACCAACGAATAAAATATAATAATAAATAAAAACAATATATATAATAATAATATTATTATTATCATTATATATAATATATAATAAAATATAAAAATAAATAATTTATATAAAATATCCTTTCAGTCCACCCCACCCCTCCCCCTCCACCCCTAATTTTATATTATTTTATATACATATATTATTATTTAATAATAATTAAATATTATATAACTTTATTACTACTCTCCAGCATTATAAATGACTGTACGGTCTCAGGGTATATATATATATATTACTTAGCGTATATATATATATTATACAAAACATACTACAAACTTATAGATAAAATATACTTCAGGTACGCACTGAGTATAATAGAATATATATATAGTATATAAATATATTGTATAGAAATATATATAAGATGAGGGGTATATATATATAGTATATATATAATATAATAGTATATATATATATATATAGTAAAAAGTATAGGTTAAAGAAATATATATATTATATATATATAAAATATATATAATATATAATATATAATATAATTATAAATTATAATAAATAATATAATAATAATAAAATATTCCTTTCTCATATAATAAATATAATAATATATATATATATATATATAAATAATAATATATAATATATATATAATCCCTCATTTTCTATAAATTAATAAAAAGGTTTTTATTTATATTACCTAATTATAATTTATATAAATTATTCCTCCCCTACCATAAATATATATATTATATAAGTTAATCTATATTAAATATATAATTTATATTATAATAATATTAATAAAATTATGTTATTTTTATTTCTAAATATAATAAATAATATAAATAATAAATATATATAATTTAAAAGGACCAAGCTCTAGAAGAGCACAACAAATCACAATATACTCAATAACTATACAGCATGCTACTGGGTAAAGGATAATTACTGCTGGAATTGTCTCTGGCTAAAATTTATTTACCGAGGAACAGATTGGAAAAAAAAAAAAAAAAAAAAAAAAAAAAAAAAAAAAAAATTCATATCTCGAAAAAAATACAAAAGCTACAGCGAAATGAATACATTTTTGGAATCCTTGTGTCGAGTGAGGAGTTAAGGAAAATGTAAAAAAAAAAAAAAAAAAAAATTAAACATAAATTTGGCTATTTTTTTGGGGGGGAGTGCTGGGAATATAGTTAATATATATTATTAACTTTGTATTAATTTAGGGAGAGCTCGAAAGACCGAACGGGAACCACCACACGGGAAGGGGGAGTTTTTTCCTAACCCCTCCTAGGTTGGGAGGGAACGTTTAAGAAATAGGAAAATACCACGCGACACCCAAATACAAAAGAACGCGGGGCTTCCGGAGACCCCTCCCGGAGGGGAGGGGGGGGAATTAGTCCTTACCCGTAGTTCCCCGGGAAAGGCAGAGAGCCCGACTCAACTGCCAAACTCGGTTGCGGCCTTTACCTTTGGGGTATTCTTTAGTTAAAAAAAAAAAGCAAAAATTTAATAGAAAGTCTTTTATTTTAACGAGAAACCAATAAGGTCTCTAAATAGGCCTAATCATATTACTATATTATTAACAATGAGTTTTCTAAGATTTGTGTACCTAGGTGTATTTATTCCAAATGTATCTCTGCTTTAGTGAACTAATGCAGAATTCTGTCTGTAAAGTATTAGGGATGTAGTTTTTATTATGCTTTCTAGTAAGTTTTATTTTCCATATATATTATATTGTTAGAGTTTATTATAAACCGTTATTTTTTTATGTAGTGTAAAAAATATATTATAATATATAAATTATATAATAGATTGGAGAGAGAGTAATTAATTATAATTATATATATATTATTATATATTATTCCCTCATAGGTAGTGGGTATATATCCTTGTGTCTATAAATATATGAGTAGTAGTATATGTAGGTATATAGTAGGTGGTATATAGTAGGTAGGATATGATGTATAGTATAGGTAAATAGTAGGGTAAAAAAAATAAATAAATTCAAGTAATATAATAAAATAAAATGGTATAATTAATTCAGTAGAAAGACTAAGGAATTTATTTTTTGAAGATAAGATAAGAAAACCTGGGAGTCGCCGAGAATTTGGGGGAACAAAAGAATAGTAAATATATAATAAAATATAAAATAAATAATATTTGTTCTTTATTTACCTTCGTGCGACGATTTTAACCTCCTCTCTACTACCGCATCTTTCCTGTCACTAATGGACCAGCATCCTTGAGCAATGCTCTCCTGTTTCTCTTTCTATTGTTCTCATATTTCTTTTTGACAGATCGAATTACAGGAAGAAACTGATCCACCAACTGGATTATGTTACATTTTAGTATTATATATATATCATACTAATTATTCTATACCTCTACGATTTTTGATTTCTCTCGAGTAAAAGTAAGTGTTGAAAAGGGATATAAAAATAAACTACTACCCGGTTATTATTTATAGGGGGTGTAGGTGAGTCCTCACTCCCCTCCCCTACTACCCTAATATATATTATTATTATTTATATAAGTTTTATATTATATTAATAAGATTCTATTTAAGATGACTTGAAATAAAGGAATAATCGACCACTACCAAAATTAACCAGTATTGGACCTCAGATTATAATCTAAAAGATGGGTTCAGAAAGGAATTAGGCTGGTTCGGTTTGGTTAATGGAAAGTTTTGGGGGATGTAATTTACATTTTCCTTCATAATTAATATTTTATAAATATCTTATAAGGTGTGCAAGTATTAATGATGTCTAAGCTTTAAGGCAAAATGACATACGCTGTTCCTCTGCCGGGACTAGAGGTTGGCGCATAATGGAGTGAATAATGCGGATGAGATACTATTGGGGATTGAAAAATCTTAAGGTAGGTAGTGGTTCGACTAACCTCATTATTTGTTAGCCGTAAATACTCCTCTATTATACGTATGCCTCCTATTATCGTTAACATTTTATTTATAGTGTGTTGCCTATTTAATACTTATATAATTCTCTATTATAATATTCTCTCCGCTTATTTATACACTTTATATCGAATAAAAAAGTACTCGATTAAATTTAATATTTTGATCTTGATTTATATAATTTGAATTAACTAATGTGATTATTAAAATGAGGGGTTGCGTCTCGGGCCACGTAGTGGTCCAACTTGACTATCCTGGCTCTAAGAAAATCCAGTGAGATTTCATTACAAATATTCTGATTTCGGGAAACGCCTCTCTCTAGTGGTGAAGGATGCTGTTAAAAACTATGCGATTAGTTATCGAAACTATCAATGTTTTTTTTCGATTATAAAATACATTTAATGAAAAACAACTAATTTATTATTTTAAAGATATCGATCAGTTTTTAGTCGATCCGTTAACCCTCTCACTCTCTCAATATTTTTTCTACGCCAGGAAGTAGCTTTTCTATTTTTGCCTCACAAAAATTTTATCAGAGGCACACCATTCAACCCTCGAACACATCGCTCCTCATAAAATATAATAATATATATATATAATATATATAAATAGTGAGTGGAGGGTAGTGAGGTGAGGGGGTATATGAGTAGTATAGGTAGTAGTATGAGGTAGTGATAGGGTGAGGGGTGGTATTAGTAGTAGAATTATATAATATAATAATATAAATATATATATATACTCACGGGGATAATTATTTATAATATATTATTATATTATATTAATTATTTAATTTATTTATATTATTATTATCCTTTATATTGGTTAGGGATGGACCCCTCCTACGCCCCTCTCCTCTACCCTCCCCCTACTACCCTCTTAACCTATCACCTCTACAAAAAAAAAAACTTATTATTATTACTCACCTTTAGTAGTTAATAAATATAAAGGTATACCTCCTTCAAGAAGAAGTAATACAGATCGATCGGGAGCTACCTACTACCTATATATACTATCATATACTAAATGAAACCCAAATTATACACTTAATATAACCTCATTATGCGGTAATATTTACAAAAATATATATGAAGAAATAGAAATGTATATATAAATCACGATAGAAATAGATAATTTATATATTATATATATATATATATAATTATAAATATATGATTATTATATATAATATAAATATAGTGGAGTAGTAGTCCTTATTTATTAATATATTAGGTACGTATAGGTATATTGGGTGAGTGGGTAGGTATGGAACGAGAATCAAATTGAATCTGATAATACTAGTTCGTATCGACTCAATCGTATGATAGATCTGTTACTCTTCTTTGTTAAGATATAACTTTCCTATGCAGTATTTATGTGATAAATTAGATGATTATTTTTAATATGCATCTATGGATATTGAACCCGTAATCATCCCCAACCGGAAGGATTTTTTTTTGGTTTAGAACAAATAAAGGTTAAAAGGAGTAACAACATGTATGAAATAAATAGGGTAGGTGTAGCCTACCTACGGTAGTTTTATAGGTGTAAACGACCAATATCGAGCGTGGAACTTATATCCCTACACCCCTCTCTCTCTCTAAGGAGGGTGAGGTGGGGTGGGGTGAGGAATCCAGGAAACCTCGAGAAAGATCAATAATCCTTGACATACAGTTATATTAATATATATATATTATATATTACTAGTAGTATTATAGGGTTTTAATGGGGTGAACCAACTAAAAAGCAAGATATCGGGTAAGCTCTTTTTCAGTCAAGAAGCATGTCGTCTGCTTAAGAAAGTTATGAAAGTTTTGGAAGACGTTTGGTGGAATATCTGTAAATTTTTCGGACCCAACTTCGCTGCATAGACACTATATACTACTGTGGGAAAAACAAGATCTTGTTTGGAGCGTTGTGGTGTTTAATGGCCTTGATTTAAATTCTTGTGATGTTAAAATTCCCGGCACTCCTTGGCCGTCTAAGCATTTGATATGTAAAAGGTAGCTGGTAAAATTTAAGTAGCTAAAAAGTGCCGTTTTTGAAAATCGTGTTAGGCAATAAGCCAAATATTTTCTAACAATATTACAGTATGATAATTAAAGTAATCTGGGGAGACAAATATTTGAACTAATAGTGTCAAATTAAGTTACATATAAAATATCGGTGTTTTTTATATTTAAAAATTTTATTTGAGGATTAAATGCATTGGGCTGCGAATTTAAGAATAGTGTTTTAAGAAAGGTGTATCTAGAAAATTTGAAATGTATTTTGAGGTTTGGAGGCATTGGGTTTGAATATAAATGTATCTAAAAATATCAAACGATATCTAAGAATTAAATACATAAGGATAAAATTGTTTAGTAATATAAATGTATTTAAAATATTATAAGGGTAGTTAGGAATGAAATACATCAAAAGAAAAAAGGGTTAAGAATATAAATTTAGGAATGTATTTGAAATATTTAAAATGTATCTAAGAACTAAATACATAAGAATGAAGAGATTAAAAATATAAAGTGAAGTGCATATAAGAACCGGAAGAAGGTCGAAACTAGATATTTAGAATTCGTTGTATATATGTGTCAAGGAAAAGGTTGAGTTATTATTATTATTATTATTATTATTATTATTATTATTATTATTATTATTATTATTATTATTATTATTATTATTATTATTATTTTTATTTTTATTATTATTATTTTTATTATTTTTTTTGTTTTTGTGATGGTTATTATTATTGTTATTTGTTTATTGTTATTGTTTATTGTTATTGTTATTGCTTTTTATTATTATTCATTATCATTATTCATATCATTATCATTATCATTATCAGTATCATTATCATTATTCATTATCGTTTATAAGCTTAACATTGTTGTTTAAGAATTATTTATGATAATTTTGGCCGTATTCATTATTATTGGTTATTGGTCTTATCATGGGAATTTTGATTGTTTTATTAGTATTGTTATTGTTATTGTTATTTTGTTATTATTATTGTTATTAATATTATTGTTATTGTTGTTATTGTATTATTGTTATTTTATTTTTTTGCTATTAAATTGTTATTGGTGTTAACTACGATTACTGCTTTTACTCTAACTTTTTGTTATCATTGCAATTCATATTGTGTGAATACTAGGTTTTATTGTATGATTATTCGGACGTTTAAATATTATTTGTGAGTAGCGCTGGATGGATCGAATTATTATTAATTATTTTATTATTAAATTATTATTATATTAATTATTATTATTATATATTATTTTTATTATTATTATTTATTATTAAGAATAAGTCTTAACGTATATTCATTACGTTACAGGGACTCGGGGTGAGGCCTGAACTTGGCGTGAGGTCTGGGTCAGATACAAGACCTAAAATCAAAAGGGACTTGAATTTGTGGCGAAAGCTGAGTCCTATACAAGTGTTGGATCAGTGCAGGATACCAAAGTAGAACACTGTTTTTGGGCTATCATTTTGAGGACGGAATCGCTGGATCTATACAAGGATTGATGCAGAGTAAAAGCAGGCATCACTGTTGTTCGACAGGAAACACTTCCATGCTCTGTCAGCAGGCCAACCAACACTTAAGGCGTAAATTACTGAAAGGGACAGTTGCCCCACAAGAGTTAAGTGTCAAAGACAAGCTAAGGAAAACTTGTGACTGTGCGAAAACTCTAACGAGGACGATTCAGACTCCCACCAAATCCCCCTTCTCACAAAACACCGCCATTCATTCCTATTATGCACCTTTCTTCTCGAGTCTGCCAAACTCCCATTCCTCTCTTCCAGCCACTCCTTTACTGACTCACTATACCACCACTATACATGCGCTTAACAAACCCACTATCATCCATCCTTTCCATATGGCCAAACCATCTCAATGTACTCTCGATTTTCTCTCCATTTACTTCCTTTGCTTCACACAACACAACTTGTCCTGACGTGTCATTAATTATTTTATCAATTTTCTCACACCAATACGCTTTTAAAAATTGTCCATCTAAATATATTGTACTTAGATCTATACCTTTTATTATAAGCCATAGTTTCACTACTATATATTAGCACAGGTAACAATATATCCTCATGCAAAACACAAGCTCACTCAAGGATTTAGTCCATGTACATCCACCAAGGCTTTAATTGCACCAGCCCATCTTAATACCATTCACAACTTTCCTACTACACTCTGCATCATCCATTCCCTTTTCATCTAACATGTATCCTAAATATTCAAACTCGCATACTTGTTCCAATTGCTCACCATGTAACATAACTTCAACCCACAGACTATCCTCATACGCTACCATAACCTTACTCTTATCTACATTTACTTTCAAACACTGCTAAACACCCTCTACAATCCCTCTCAACTTCTTCAGATCGCCACACCAAACCTATCAATCCGCATATAATAAGTAGGGCACCTCCACTTCTTTTTCACACGGCCATCATTTTTTTCTAACACCATCCCCTGCCATCACAACACTAATTCTTTTTATAACCCTATCCATATTTACAAAATGAATATCCAAGTAGACATGGAACATCTCTGCCTCACTTCGCTATTAATAACCAATCACTTCAACTCCATTTATTCTACGCACTCTTCACTAGCGTCATACATTTTTTTTTCATATATTTTTTTTTCATGTGAAAATTTGATACACATCATCTACCACTTTTAAATGCACCTTATTCTTCACCAATCAGTCCCTCAGTCACTCGACTCACGCACACTTTCGGCCAAAATACAAGCATATATCTTCACTACAACACTAAATAAACTTATTTCCCTATAATTCCTACAGTTCCTCTTATCCTCCTTATCCTTGTATAAGGGTACTATTACTGTTCTCCTCCAATCACTCGAAATTATACCCTCCATAATTGCTTTGTTACACAACTTCCAAATTCGTTCAATCACCATCTCACCTCAGTTCTTGATCATTTCATCAGTAATTCCATCTATGACTGCAGATTTACCATTCTTCAACTTTCTCACTCTATCCATTACCTCCTCTTTGATAATTACCTCATCTCCAAAATACCTATTCCTTCTTGCACCATCAAACAAACATACATTCACTATCACCTCTCATTACTGCCAACGTTATGCGATTTTCGAAGTGTTCCCTACACACTCTCCTCACATCCATTTCATCAGTAGTTACAAAAGCACCATCCCTATTCATTATTCCATGCAGATTTACCTTATTTCTCATTCTTAACCTTTTGCACTTCCGTTCCAGAAGAGCTTCCTATTCTCTGGTAAGTCCCCATTCATCTTCCTCCCAAACTGTTCATTTAACTCATTTTTCCTCCTCTTACGTATGTACCTTTTAGTCTTACTTTTTCCTCCTTAGTATAATTCAAACACCATACTTTGAAACCTGATCATGCTTTTTAGCTGCATATAACCACTAATTCTTTTAACTTTTAACCGCTTGTATCACCTCTTCATTCCACTAATCCCAGGTAGCTGGGCTAATGAAGACCAGATCACCAATCGACATTTATTCCCACTTCCAAACAAATCTCTGACACGATACCACTTTCACTCGATTAGTCTGGAAGTAGCCAATGAATAGTGGAATATAAATTTGTATATATATATATATATATATATATATACTCGGTGGACCTCGTGTGGACCAGTATAATTAATATATATATACAATGAATGAAAAATAATTATTGATTCTATAATTTACTGCCTATATAAACCGAATGTCCATAAAAGAATCGAGTTTTTATTATGATAATTTTGGGAACGAAAAGGTTTTGTTGTATATTAAATTTAATTGAAATTTGTTTTTTGTAGTTATTGAAAGTTTACTAAGTTTATTTTATATGGAAGTCACTTTAATATTTGAAGTTATAAAATTTTCATTGCGAAATTATTTCTGAATTTCCGAATATGTGTAACCACGTTATCGAACAAGATGTAGTATAATTTTGTATCTTCGGAAGTGGACAGAGATGAAAAAAACTCTAGTCAAATTCCGAAAATAATGACAATAATAACAACAATATTTATTGTGATAACGATAACAATAACAGCATACTACCAAGACCTTCTATAATTAGTACTACGAAAGCAATAATAATAATAATAATAATAATAATAATAATAATAATAATAATAATAATAATAATAATAATAATAATAATAATAATAGAAAGCAGTATACAGCTACACTAAAAATAAATGATGATAGATAATAATAATAATACATATAAAATAATAATAATAATAATAATAATAATAATAATAATAATAATAATAATAACATAATAATAATAATAATAATTTAATAATACATAATAAAATATAATAATAATAATAATTATTATTAATGGTAATGACTACCAATAATAATTATTATTTGTAGGAATAATCTTCGTTGAAGACACAAAAGTGTTTCAGTGAGAAGATGAATTCCGATAAATTTTACTTTGGATTCTTATTGGGTTTTGTTTCTAATCAGAAAACAAATTATCCAATGGAGAAACCAAGGAAGCAAATGTTTACCTTTGGACACTATTTATTACTAATTAGACAGGGGTGAAGCCTCTGTCTGGGGATTTCTAATATTTGCTCCACCACCAGGGCTTAAACTATGCCTACCATTACCACTAGTTACAATTTATCATGCACGGAAATTGCGACGTGAAAGTTACACAATTTTTGAAAACTCGCTAAACTTTGAACATTTAATTTATTTTTTACACAAGAAATTATTAGATATATATAATATTATATATATATAATATATATATATATATATATATATATATATATATATATATATATATATATATATATATATAATATTTTATATATTATACATATATAATATAAAAATAAAAATAATATTATATATATATACTTATATATAATATATATATATATATATGTTATTTTGGATATCATCCATTGATGATTTAAAACCATAAAATATATGATTTATGCTTTATAAATATTTAATTTGAATATTTTAAATAAATACAATCGAAAATTTGCATTTTTGATTTTGTCTCATTTATGAGGCAAATTCTGAGACCACGTGATCAGTTATTAAGACGATTTTTTAATATTTTTAAATAAATATTTATAATTTTATATATTTATTTTAATAAATATATATATAAAGAGTAATTTTCATTTACAATATTTAAGGGAGGAATGTTACAAATATATTTTTATGATAAGAATCGCTTCGAGACGACCCTCAAAAAATCAAATTTCACGTATGAAATATTGACAAGTATTTAGATTTTGATTTTTAGTTATTATTTCTAACTTTCTATTTTCTATGCTAGTTACAATCTATATATAAATTTTAATATTAATAAAAAATGGTTTTCATTTTTTATTGACGACGAGGCAGTAATTTCTGACCTACTTATTTTGATTGAAATTTCTAATTTCAACCATGACGAGATTTTTTCTCTATAAAACATTTATCATGATGAATTTCATTTTTTCTATTTCTACGTTTTTATTTATATTTCTTTAACTTTTTATTTTTATTATTCTTATTGTTTATCCGAATCTTTGAGTTTGAATTTTACTAATTATTCCTTTTTTATTAAAATTTTCCCAAATCTTTTATTTTCCCAATTTTTCCCTTTAGCGTTTTGCTTACTTTTTTGTATGTGAATTTATTGTTTGTATGTATAAAAAAAAATAAACAAAAAATCAGTATACATCACGTTGGGTACAAAAGTGTTTGTAAATATCATACTTTTAAGCTTTCACCGAAGAGAAAGAGAGAGAATAAAAGATAGATAAAAAACTCGAAGATTTCTCCACCTACAAATAAAACTGGACCCTAAATTTAGACGAAGAAAAAAGGGTGGTTTGAAAGGTGTTTTGCGCAGATATGTGGTTTGGTAATGGAAACCAAACACCACATAACCGTAGGCGAAACAGATCAATTCAAACTTTGCGGACTGTTCTAACAGAAGTACTTCAACATTGTATAGCAACTCGTGGGTCCACTATCAAAAATTGAATTATTCCAAATAGAACAACTCAATCAGAAGAGACTGATTTGCTATACAATGCCAAAACACTTATCAAAAATTAATATATGTAACGAATCAAAAAACTATTGCCTTTTTTGCTAACATCTGCAAGGAGAGAAGGGTTGGTCAGATGACCGTTAGTGGGGATCCCTAAGTTGTCCAGAAAGGCGTAAATGACATTACCTATACAAACATTTCCTGAGATAACCATTTAACGGAATGAAAAGTTTCAATATTGCCGCTGTGAATTTATAAAAAAAAAGATTCAACAGCCCTGACTTAAATGTCGGTAAGACGCCTCCAAAAAACCGGCGCTGAACCTCTAAAAAATGATGGGGGAAGCTCATTAGAGGAACAAGCTTCATCATAAAATATTTTACTACTTTAACTGCATTATAAATGATCTTGTAGAAAATCTGATTCGACTCGGGATACAAATTAAGGACAGAATCGATCGCAAGTGCAGTAATTAAGATATGAAGGCTTCTCGGTCGCTCTTGCTTCTTTTATAGTCTACGAGAAAGAACGCCGAGGGGTTGACGATAAGTAATTAATTAAATAAACCTCAATTTTAATTATTAACGTTTAAACAACAAATTTATTATCAAAAGATAGCAAATTTAAAACTATATACTAAATAAATAAATTTGTTGAATAAAGTGATATGAATTTGTTATAAAAATTATTGAAAGTTTCAATGGCAGTCTTTGGCAACTTCTGATCACATGCTGTCAACTGGATATTTACTCCCATAGAGATTACATAATAATTGTAATTTTTTAATTAAAGATGATTATCAATTTTAACAGTAACCATCAGATTCTGTATGTTTTTCTGATTAATTTGATGTAAATTTTATTTTTCTAGGACGATTTTGAGCTAAGATACATTGAATTTTTAATGTAAAAATTTGAAAGGTCACCTGGGGTCAAAACTTGACCTTTCGATTAAAGGAGGTCAATGACACTTATGTAAATGAAAGATTAGAGTGTTAAGACCAACTTGAAATATCAACCACCTCCGATATCCCTGGAACACCTGGGCAACGAAGAGGGAGAAGGAACACCTTCAAATTATGATAATTTTCAATTTAAAAGCCTATCTTTGTAAGCGGACTATTATGTTTGTAATTACGAAACTACAACTTTAATCAATGTCAGACTTTGTCAGAATATAGTCCTATATCTTTGATATGATTAAAGGAAGTTTGGAATTTCTAAACGTTGTCAAAAGGAGTTTAAATGTAAACCGGTTTTTTGTATCCGTTTTTTTTTTTTCTCTATTTTGAAAAAAAAATATTTAATATATATATATATATATTTATATATATATATATATATATATATATATATATATATATATATATATATATATATATATATATATATATATATATATATATTATATTTTCTATAAATATTATATATATATATATATATATATATATATTACTATAATATATATATAATATATATATTATTATTATATATATATATGAAATATATATCTTTTGCTGAAAATGCGTATGATACATAATTTTTGACTATGAATAAGAAGAATCCGGTGAAATTTTTAACAAAAAATGATATGGGGGGGGCTCCAGCCCCAACTCCATTTGGGGTTACAGGTGACCCAGGAGCGTCCCAAACTTAGACTTTTACTATTGTTATTAATGAATGAATATATGTTAAATTTCAAGGGCGTAGCCCAATTATAAGGGTACTTTACTCTTATGAGCCTTTATCAGAGTACGGTATTGAAATTTTGAAATTTCTCGGTGCAAATGATACCGACTTTCAGAGCAAGTTTCTATTAATAAATTTTAATTTTTATATATATAAATGATTATTAAGATTATTATTTACATACTTTAAAAAGGAAATAGTGATGACTAGTGTATTCACAATTCCCTTGATCACGATTGCAAATCAACCACTCGCGAATCCAGTCATCAAACCCAAAAGGAAAACTGGCCACAAGTGGCAAATGAAGTAATTTAAATAAATTACGACATTAAATTCCCCAGCCAAAGCGAATCCAACAGAAAAAAAAAATTTGTTTTCGTAAGTTTTTGGGTGAAAGAAAAGATAGAAAAAAGTATACTCTTTATTCGTCAGTGAACCACGTCCGAGGAGGAGGATGAAAGCTAAAAAATGACCCATACGCAGTGACAAAATATGACTCTCAAGTCTTGCACACTCGAATCTCAGAAAACAACCTTCTAAAAACTTAACAAGGGAAGGTGTGTTTACATTGTAAACTGGGGGGTTATGTGTCTCAGTGACGTTAACCATGTTTCCCCTTCACCAGCAACATTTGGTCAAGGACTTATGATAGTACCTACCACGGACGCCCCCTTCCCAGAGGACTTTCCCATTCAGGACCGCTGCTTTGACATTACTTGAAAGGCTTTCCTTCAATTTTTTCCTACATCAAAAGGTTTAGTCTTTTTTACCTTTGTTCCTAACAATTTTCGGTATGTATTAAGAGATGAATATGCAAGGCCTTCGAAATCACATCCTAAAACGTTGTTGGGATCAAATAATAACCCCATCCAAGGGACGAACGCGATTAACTTTTGAAATAAGAAGTATAAGTAAGAAATTTAATAGATTATTTTTAATGTTCAATAGTAAGAGAAATTATATGATAAGTTTTTTAATGTTGTCTAAATGGCTAATAAGGTTGTCGTCGAAGCTTATTTCGAATCGAATATAGCTTTGATCCGACGGGAAGCCAGGATGTTAGCCTGGCGGCGGTTCCTAGGGGGAGAACTTGATGTTGTAGGTGATTCTTCTTCTGTAGAAGAATCATAAATGTTACTATGAATTTCCAAAGGGTAAAGATGAATGACTGCGCGAGTAATTTCACCTGTTCTCGTACTCAAGGAAACCGATCTTACATAGCCATCAGGGGAAGTATGTAAAACTTTTACAATTCCCAATTTCCATTTTAAACGGGGACCGTCATCTTCCACCAGGACGACGTCTCCGACAGTTACATTTGGGCGATCAGATTTATTGTAAGATTGCCTTAAATTTAATAAATAATCCTTTTCCCATTTAATTTTAAATTTATTTACAAGGGAGAGGATGTATTTGTAGCGTTTACCAATTTTTATAGGATCTAAATATGTGGGATCCATTTCAATAAGTTCCTCTGGAACTGGGAGCGAATTTAATTTATGCCCTGTTAATAAATGGGAAGGGGTGAGTGGTTCCTCACTATGGAGGTCATCCCCTACAAATGTGAGAGGACGGCAATTCAAAACCGCCTCTACTTCAATTATAATTGTATAAAATTCATCATAAGTGATGAGGGCATTAGTAAGGGTACGTTTCAAATGGAGTTTGGTTAACCCAATTAGACGCTCAAAAAATCCTCCGTAGTGGCTGCTACGAGCAGGATTGAACCTCCATGTAATGGAGTATTGATTAAAAAATTGTTTTACTGATGGTAAACTATGTAACTGTTTCAAATAATCAGATGATGCATGAAAGTAGGTGGCGTTATCTGAATAAAGAAGGGACACCACGTCTACCCATGAAACGGCGGAATGATCTCAAAAAAGATTCTGTGCTATTGTCTAAAACGAGCTCGAGATGGACTGCTCGAGTCGTTGCACAGGTAAATAATACAATATAACATTTTGTTGTAGCTGTTTTTGAAGTTTTAATTATAAAATGACCTGTCAGGTCAACTCCCAAAATAGTAAATGGTTTGGTGTTTATAACTCTTACTTTAGGCAAAGCAGCTAGAGGGGCGGACCTAAAGTGAAGGGCTTGTAAACGTTTGCACAAAATGCATGGTTCTTGTACTTTTTCATAGTTGCGTTCTCATGTGAAGAAAAAATAATACTTCTGGTATTATTAAAAGGAGCTCCGAGGGTTCCTAAATGAGAAAGGACATATGGGTGTCCATATTGATGATTTATCAAAATGATGGTTGTTGGGATAGTAAATAGGGGAATTTGTGTCATAAGCCAGAAAAAGAGTTCTAACTTTATCACACTAGAATATACCCATATACTAATATATATTAAGTGTGCAATAACATTAAGGGTTTTTTATTTTTTAAACAATCTATTTCAGACTGAAAATGCAAAACTTTGCATATATTGATCAATAGGAACTCAGAAATTTTGTTTTTCTTCCTCCAATGGAGCAGTTGATGCGAAATTAGGTTTTGTAATTGATTTGTCAAGGTCGGAATTTATTTACAGAGTTTTCAAATTTTTATGAATCTGAATACTATAAAGCTGTTATTTTACAATCTTTAGTCTATAAGATGATAATCTCTCAACTTTCAGTATACTATTCAAAAGGAGGTAACTGTCACAGCTGAGATTATTAGATCTTCTTCTTTATTTTGTGAAGAAGAAGGATGTTCCCTCCAGACTGGCCAGTCTGAGGGATTTAAGAGCCAAGTTGGACCTGATGTCCATAAATCAGAAGATAAATATTTACAGTCTGACCCGCGAGAAGCGAGGTCAGCGGGGTTGTCCTGTGTAGGGACATATTTCCACTCTATAGAGGGAACATTTTTTCTAATCTCGTCCACCCTGTTCTGGTTAAAGGTGGGGAGTTGTTTTTGTGAAAAAATCCACTGCAAGGTGACTTTTGGACATATTCACCACCAAGCATATATTCTAAAAAGTTTTAATATTGGTTTTCCAAGAAGATATGTCGCTCTATAATGTAGATATTTTTAAAAAAAAATCTCTATCTAATGATTAATAGAGCTCCCATAAGTTCTAATCGGGGGATGGAAAGCTCTTTAATGGGGGATACT
>JABUQX010108103.1:7500-23672 GCA_015478945.1 Trachelipus rathkii | reverse complement strand
ACTAAATCATTTTAAAACAACAAAACATCATTAACGAGAACGACCACGTTGGGACCACAGCTTTTTCAAATTCATTTTTCCCCATTTATCTATTTCTTAACAATTATTAATTCTGCAGAAGATAAGCTTTCACTGAAAAAAGACTATAAACCTTCTCTCTAACATATTCAAAAACTTAACAAAATCTGAGACAGTGACACTAAGCACTTGAACTACTAAATTTAAACGTATGGAAGCACAAAGAATATATTCGCATTGGATTTTAGCCTTGCTCCCATTCTACCATTGTCGCCCAGCACCACAGAAATACCGAACCAATAATCGATGCTGCTACACCAGTCATAATCCTGTCCCGGACATTTTATTCAATGTTACAATTTCATATTTTCCAAATTCCCAAACTTTCTGCTCAAAACCCTCACTCGTTTGATCATTTACTTCTCTAGACACCAGATCAAAAAGGATCATTGCATATCTTTGAGTTTTTTATTTTCACTTGCAAATTTTTCACAATTCACTCGTCATCAATCACTCTGATTATAAATATACTTCATTTGCTTCACTGACATCTAACTCATCTGCATTTACTGACTCAAACAAAAGTAATCTAGTCAAGTAAAAAGTGAGCCGAATATTAATTTTATGACGCAAAGATTGTTACTGAATCTCCCTAAGAGATTGATAGATTTCATTTCTGAAATAGGTCATGAGAATATTTGATCTAGACTTTCACTCCATATATGAGCTTTTTATAAGGAGTATTTTAAACCCAACTTAAAAAAAAATCTTTTTATTCCCGCCGGGGCCCGCCCTCGCCGCGGGCCTTGAAATAGTTTGTATAAACTTCATAAGGTATATTATATATATATAATATATATACTATATATATAATATATAAACCTATAATATATAATATAAATATATATATATATATTATATATTAGTATATAATACATTATATATATATTAATTAAAATATATATATATTATATAACATAATTATAATATCATATATAATATATATACTATTATATATATATACTATCATATACTATAAATATTTACATGTTTTTAGAATCAACAAGTTAGTCCATGCTTTAATGTCACTAACTTTAAGGTAAAAAAATGCTTGCTCTCCCTTGCTACATAGCCAGCTATAGCACGCAGTAATTGTGAGTGCCCCTCATGCTTTTAGTCCGCCTCTTTCTAAAAATGTTCCCATAGGCTCACTAGGCGCAAACGCCCAGCTCTGGATGATTTCTATATTCAATTGCCCGTGAGATTTTATTTTAAGTATTCGTGAAAACACTTATGTTGAGTGTGGGGTCTATAAGTGCTGATTCGTATAGTTTGTTATTTTGCGTTCCTGTGACTGAGTGTTTGTATATGGTCTAACTTTCGAAGGATTTCTTGTCTATTAATGATGCAGATTTCAGGGGAGTAGTCTCGTTATAGGATCTATATAGATAGATATATTATAATAATAATAGACTATATATAACCTATATATAGTAATATATATATATATAATATAATAATTTATATTTAATATATATAATATATATATATACTATATATTATATATCTCAATATAAATATATACAAGCATATAATATATATTATATAACATATATATATAATATAAATGTCTATATATTAATTATAAATATATATATATTATATAAATAATATAATAATATAATATATATATTACTATATATATAATATAATATATACTATTATATATATTATATATATATAATATTATATATTATATATTATATATAATATATTACTATATATAATTATAATATATAACCCCCAATGATAGTAATAGTTTAGCGACTGCGTGATTTAAGTTATCTTTAATTACGATATGGAGGTGTATTAGATGTTGTTCATGGAATTGGAGAATGCTAATGTTGTGTTTCATATCAGTGAATGCCTACGTCAGTTAGCTTTTTTGTAGTTAAGTATGTAGTGATCCTTTTGGGGGTTGATGGAGGAGGATTAGAGAAATAAGAAATGCGGCAGGTGGCTCTGATGTAGGTCAGTAATTGATTTTCGCTGTCCAGTGTTGTCGGTAAGTAAGAGGAAACAGAGTACAATCAGGGAGTAGGATTCGCAGTTGCTTGAAGGATTCGGCAATCCGGCGTTTTTGTGATTGACGATATTAAGGATTCTAATCATACAAGGAGTCATGGTGCCGGGGGTCAGCAGTAGATAGTCTCATCTATACCATGTGCAACTCAGATGTAGAAATAGATCTATAAATTCATAGTGGAATGGAACCACTGTGATATGTTAAAAATACGTCCTATAAATTTCATATTTAAAATGGAGTAAATAAATCTTAAATTTAGATTTTCAACCTAGCCAAGTCAACTTATTCCTATGAGATCAAAACCCAAAATGGTCGCTTTCTTTGTTTATCAACAATGAACACTTTCAAAAGCGGTTTTCGCATATAGGAGATCATAATATAAATATAACGATTATCATTCTTGGACTGAAAATTTGCGCGCTTCGACAAATTGAATTAAGCCATATATATATTATATATATATTATATATAGACGAATTAAGCTCTATATATATATATACCATATATATATATATATAACTATACTTATATATCATATATAATATTATACTCGTATTATATATATATCATATATATATACTATATCTATATAACTAATATAATATACTTATAATACTATAATATATATATATATATTACTATATATATTATCCTATATATATTTCTATATAAAAGAGGCAAAATAAAAACTATTATTCTGTAACATTAAGCAATATTGCGAAAACACATATCAGCGCTCCTGGGCTAAAGTGGAATGACCGAATACATCGAGCTCTGTATTGCTCTATGTTTGTTTAATAACCTAAATATTGAAAGATAGGTTGTTGGATTAGTGAGCGATCTTGAGACAGGAGACAAGGAACACGAATAAGATAAAATAGGAAGAAAGCAATATATCAAAACGGATCGTAGAACTCAGAAAACGTTACTTTCATGCGTGCGCTAACACGTGCACTGCTTGTTTAACTGTTCGATGAATGCTTCTCGCCACAGATGAGTGTCATGAAGTGTGATCAACTATGCAACATTTCTTAAGAAAGATGGATCACGAATATGAATGGTTTATGCTAGTGAATGCAACTGCCCGACTACTACAGTACCATATTAATAATTATATAATAATTATATACATATCTTATAATTACTATATACTATATACTATATACATTATACTTAACCTGTATATATATAGCTATACATCATATCATAGTATACTATATTAGTATATTCTTATAATTATAATTTATAACTATATATATATATATACATATATATACATACTATATTAATATATACTATTATATTATAATAATATTATATCATATAATAATATATATACTCCTTATATTATATTTATATATAGTTATAAATAAATATAATATACATATATACTATATATTAATATACTATATTATACATATATAATATACAATATAAAAGATCACTATTACATATATTATATATAATAATATATATATATATCAATATTCTAGACATACTTATTCATCTTTATATATAAATATGAATGGTATATTTTGGATTTATTTCTCCACTTTAGTTCATATTTTAAAGCATAAATATTGCAAGTTACTTTTGACCGGTAGACAAATTTATTTGTTTTTAATATCTGATTCTAAGTATTTGTAGTGTTGTCCCTTCCCCTTCTTAACCTGTACCTTTAGCTATCAGATTTGCTTTGTAGTAGTTCCGTAGCTATATATTACTATGCCCGTGTTTAGGAATGTGACAAGGCCTATGAGGATCCTTCGTAGTGGCTGATAAATATTTAGACTCTAGCACTAAACATCACTGTAAATATTATATTATATATTATATAAATTATATATAACTAAATATATATTTTTATAGTATATATATAACGATCATTATATATATATATATAATATACTTATAATATATATATATATAACTTACATACATACTATATATTTAGATATATATATATATATATAATATAATATATATACTATATAATATATACTAATACATTATATATATATATATAATTACTATTTAGTTTAATTTATCACCCTGATATAAAAATATATATAATATAATTATTATTATATCGAGTTGGGCCTCGTTACTCAAAAAAGTAGTTCGTTATCTTTACTCCGTTACTCGGAAAAGTAGTGCTTATCTATATTCGATTTCTTGAAGGATAATAGTAAGAAGGCCGGTTACTCCCTTAACTCCGTACTTTTAGCTCTTTCAAGCTATGACATAAATTTACGTATATCTTAAGCCTAATTACTTGTTTATTATGTCGTATATTAATTAATTGCATATCACCTTCCTGCCATTCACCAACTTTCCTCTTACACTTTTGCATCATCGTCCCGATCCTTTATAATGCAAAACATACTGTATACTAAATATTTAAATCCAGACACTTGTTCCATCGCTCACCATCTAACATAACATCTAACATAACTTCACACCGAGACTTTCCACTTACAAAGCCAGTAACCTTACTCTTATCTCACGCTTAATCTTCAATATATCTTCTTTTACACCACTCCTGCCTAAATCTCTTTAATCCAATCCTTTCAAACTCTCCTCAAATTCGCCACACAAAAAACCAAATCATCCTGCATATAATATGTAGACGGCATCCTATCCACTCTCTTCCCTATATTCCACTCATTCTAACCGAATTTGGAGTCTGAGTCGAGTCGTGAGGGAATCCCAGTAATTTGAAGAGATGCAGTCGAGTCGGAATAGTATTGTCGGGAAGCTCGTATTCAGGAGTCGAAAATTTGAAACCGACTCCACCAACCCTACATTCTTAGGATTTAGTTCCAAAACTGGCTAAAAAAAAAAAAAAAAACCAATCCCACCACAATTATTTTCATACACCCGATCCATATACAATTGCAATAACCAAATAACACTAAAACACTCCTGCCTCACTCTCCTCTATGAATATTAAACAATCACTTCAACTCCATATATTTCCTATAACACAGCGCTTTACATATCGTCAATATATACGTTTGATCCAGTCAAAGCTACCACCAAACACCATATATCAAAAACAAATGCCATAGACGCTATCCTATTAATCATTGTCATACGCCTCTGCAAATATCAAAAAAAAAAAAAAAAAGAAAAAAAAAAAAAAAAAAAAAAACTAAATACAAAGCAATTTATACTTTTCAAATTTCTTACATTGTTTCTCTACAACCTTCAGTTTTTTCAATGTAAAGATTTAATCCACACATCCTCTCACACTTCAAAGTCACCTTGTTCTCACAGCGAGTCATTCCATCACTTACCATTCTTTCGACCCAAAATAAACAGCTATATATCTTCCCTACTTACACTTAAAAAACTACATTTCCCTATAATCATATTATACCTTATCTTCATTTACCCATTATATAAAGCGGTACTATTATTGCTCTCCTTCCCAATCCCTCAGACAACTTGCTTCCATGTAAAACAGTTATTGTACAGCAACTACCCAAATGCCAATCAATCACCGTCTCGCCTCCGTTCTTATTATTTCACCCGTAAATTATCTATACTGCAGAGTTTACCAATTCTTCAACTCTCTCGCTGCTACACATTACCTCCTCCCGTACTAATGACCATTATGCCCAAGAATACCTATTCGTCGCACATCAAAACCCACCAACATCACTATCACCTCTTCAATTACTGCTAATGTTATGCAATTTTCGATGAGTGGCCCACCACACTCTAGAACATATCTCATCAGGTACGAACTCAAACCATCCTATATTCATTATTCTACGCAGAATCAGAAATATTCCTTTTATAAATAAATACGTATAATTTATATATTTCAAGATGAAGTATATATTAATATATAAATATATATATAAGATATATAAAATAAATAATATATATATAAAAATAATAATGTAATAAAGTATAGATATACTAATATATATATAGATATATTGTATATATAATTTAATAATTATGTAATGATATAAAAACTTATATAATATATGTATGTTAAATATATACATATATATATATATAATATACTAATATATATATTATAATATATTATATCAATAAATGATTATCATATAATAATATAATATATATAGGTAAGTTCTAATATATATATTAATATATAAATATATAAATATAAATATAATAAAATATATATATAATATAATATAATATAATATTCTTTTCCCACAATAAAACCGGTAATGTTTTGCAAAAACAAAATAGGCGTATTGGCTGCGCACAGTTCCACAAAAGTGAGTTACCTTTTCCCTTTTGTTACTAATTTGTCTCTAGTGGAGTATGCCCACAAGAGATATAATAGTAAATTTCTTTTGATCAATTTGTTTCTTTTAAATTGATTGTAACAATTCCATACATATATATATATATATATTATATTTAGTATAATATATTATAATTATATTATAAGTATTATAGTAGTGACTACTGTAGTATACGTCAGTATATCATAATTGTAGTACCTATTCAGTACATTCAAAGAATATAAGATATACTATATAATATAGAATATAAGACTAAAAAGTAGTATGAAAGAGAGAGAGAAGCCTTTTTGTAAATCGTAGACAGAAACAGTTGCTGGATCGCCACAGGAGAGAGAAAAATAATAACAGTATAATAACGATAAACCGCTATATCAGAGCGTTATACATTAAATCATGAAAAATATATATATAAGCTAACTTAACTAAAATCAACACTTATATATACTGATATAAAAAAAATCAATATTCCTAGTAACTGGGCTATTGGTATTATTATATTATATATATATAGTAATAGTACCCTTATATTCCACACTAGTATATATTATATATAAGTATATAAATAATTCATATATATATAATAAATTAATTATATGATAAATAATAATATTGATAATTAAATATATATACGAAATATAATATATATATAGTATATATATAATTAATTTAGAGTTTATATATTATAGATATATAATCATATATATATATATATTTATAAAAGTAACTGATATATATATACTATATACATATATATATATATAAGATATATAATATTAATTATATAATATATATAATATAACGCGGGTTAGGAGCCAGAGTCTCTGCCCGCCAAATAAGTTGACCCGCTCCGCACTCATAAAAACTACAAATAACCCCTAGGCCAAAACGTAAAAACTAGATATTTATTTTGTCAAACTGATATATAATTTAATATTTATATAATATCTTTTTTTCCAAAACTGATTATTATTATTAAAATATTCTATGCCCCCCACTTACTGGTTGTGGGTAGATAGAGATATATTTTCGCTGTTATATCTTAACTAAACACACAAAAAAAGATATAAATATATTAAAGATATACGAGTACCTCCAAAATATAATTAGAAAACTTCACTTAATAGGGCTAATTTAATGTGATACGGAAATTAATTTAAAAAATGACATGAACAACCCACTAACGGATGAGATACCTACGCACAGTTTGATATGTACAATATCAAAGATGATATATTAGATTATAGTATATCGATTCATTTAGTTATTGTGCAAACTATTTACTAATTGGTATGACCTCTATTATTTTAACAATCAGTTTAATGTCTCTATTGACCTTTAAATTTTGATGACGGAATTGATTAAATCAGCAATCCTTCGCGTAAATGTATAGTATCGTATTAATTGCACAACACACAAGATATGTCAAGATACATATTTATATTTATATATTAAACCAGTATATATATTAACCTTTATGTATGTAGGATACCATTAAATTATTTACACTAAAAATGAAGGATATCTTAAACTTCCCCGAAAATAAAAAAAAATGACGTCTATATTTTTCTCTCTATTAACATGACTATTTCTATTTAAGTTTTATGCCATAAAAGTTGGTGAAGAAAGGTTATCTAATGATAGATAGATACGAGAAGTCGTATTTATTTAAGTTTAATAAATAAAATATGACTGAGGTATTTGAAGCTAGTATATAGATGGAATACAAAAATGGACAAAATTATCAGTAACGGTACTAGAAAACTTAAGAACAGAAATAATTAACTAAAAGAATGAATAAGAAAATGAAAAACATATTAATAAA
Organism: Trachelipus rathkii; assembly: GCA_015478945.1. Taxonomy (NCBI): domain Eukaryota; kingdom Metazoa; phylum Arthropoda; class Malacostraca; order Isopoda; family Trachelipodidae; genus Trachelipus; species Trachelipus rathkii. Next base: position 15,451 of record JABUQX010108103.1, on the reverse strand, counting down.
ATTAATCAACAATAATAAAAAAACTAATAAATGTAAAATAAACATAATGTAAGTTAGTTAGAAAATAAAAACATAAAATATAAAAATACAAAAAATCAGGAAATAATTACTTGCAACAATTGGAACGAAAATCAATAAATATAAAAAAAAAAAAATATTAAAATATATAAAATAATATAAAATAAAAAAAAAAAAAATAAAAAAAAATAATAAAAATAAATAAAATTAAAAAAAAAAATATAAAAAAAAAAAAATATATAAAGATAGAAACAAAAACAGGCAAATTAACAAATAAACATGCAAAAGATAAATTAAAAAGAATACAACAAACAAATATAAATAAACACATAAAAAACAACAGAATAAGAGAAAAACCATAATAAAAAATTAAAAAAAAATCATAAATAAAATAAAAATAAAAATTTAAATACAAACAACAACAAAAAAATAAAATAAAAAAAAAAATAAAACACAAAATAATAAAAAAAAAAAAATAAAAAAAACATAAATTCAGTTACGAAATATTAAAACAATAACTTGAAATATGGAAATTAGCTATGAAAATTTAACAATACCATAGAAATGCAACAGACACCGCAACATAAAATAAACAATAAATAATAAAAAAAAAAAAAATCAAATTACTTAAATTTTAAAAAAAATGTAAATAATAAAAATCATATCATAAAAAATATTACATTAAGAACAATAATAATTGAACACGATAAATGGTAAATATAAATAAAAAAAAAAAAATCACAAAGTAACGAAATAAAATAAATTAATAGTATAATAAATAATAATAATATATATAAATAAAAAGGAATTATGAAACTAAGATTAATATAAATATATAATATAAAATAAAAAAAAAAAAAAAACGCACAAATCACATACGATGATAGAATGAGATATGCTATTATGACACTATAACCTATATATATATGACCCCGCTGGACATACGTACACAATTCTACCATGAGAAAGATAAAAATATAAATGAGAAAATAAGAATAATAATAAATAAATTTAACTTCTATTTTGCTCGAAATAAAGAAATAATAATGATGAAGGAACCCACAATTAATGAACATCATAACTTAGATAGTTGTATTTGGTGTGAAGAATAGAGCGGTAAATGAGAGCAGACAATGAAAGATTAATGTTGAGATTCGAGTTTTGTCATTCGTGAAAGTGCAATCCCTAAATACTTTCATAGAGTGTATGTCGGTTGCTTTAAGGGAATGTTAAAGTGCGAACGAGTTGACTTGGATTACATAAACATATACCGAATCGCTGGAGAGTCGAAGCAAAGTGGAATTGCCTGTTCTTACACGATATGTTAAAGAGAGAGGAATAGTAGATTTCGGCCAGAGTGCGAAAAATAAGGTAGGTACATCGAGATAGTGATGAGAATGCCGGCATGTTTGTATGTGGGTTTAATAGCGTGATAGCAACACAACACTGTGCCAAGGGTAAAGACCTTTATACGATGAGCAGATTAACTTAACGGTATAGTGCGGGTCACGTGCACAAGATTAATAGCCTCATACCACGCCTTCAGGAGTACTATAACGTCTGAAAGAATCGTTATATTATATCATTATGAGCGTTCCACATGAATACTTACTATGGATGGATGATTTCTTAGTCGATGTGAGGATTTACTCACTAATTAATTAGGATTTAACAAGAAGGGGGCGGTAAGGCTGGGCTTTGCCTTTCGATATCGTCATAGATTTTCTTACATTGTCTTTTTTACTTTTCACGGATGAGCATGAACACGCACACTTACTCCCACTAACTATGGGGCACTAAAAGGAATAGATAAGAAGAAGAAGAAGATATATTATTCATCTATAATTCCCTGTGGCAAACCATTAAATAATTAACAACCCATTTCCTGAAAGTAAATCGTGTTTTCTTAATTTACTTGTTATTGCCTTCACTAGAGTCTCCCTTATACTTATGTCCCTCTATCTATGAAGAATTTATTAGGTCTCACGTAATTCTGATATCAATAGATGTAAAAATTTTGTACACTTGTATCATGTCCACCCTGTAGAAAATCGTTTCTACAGAAAACAATTCTAACTTCATAGCCTCTCACTCATTTAAGCTCTTACCCTGCAAACCCATGAAATACATCCTGATGTTGCTTCTACGTTTGCACTCTCTCTGTGTTTATTTTATTATATTTTATAATTTTTATGTATTTTTTTACAAGTTATCGAACCATACCGCTACATACAGGCAAGCTCACTATTCAAAAAGGGGTGATACAACTTCAACAAGATTTCAACCAATACGCAAATTACGCTAGATGAGCACAGACGCGGTTTTACATCGTGAGGGAGATTAAATTGAGAGTAAACACAGAAGGATTTGAGAGAAATGCCATCAAACGAATGAGAGGTGGCAGTAGAAAGAAGGAGCCGAGCGAATGTCTGTGAGTTGCTTAACCATAACACAAAACTACATGTGCTACATCTAGAAGCACCTCTGTCGCTACTGACCGGGCGTCTTAAAGGAAGACGAACATAGCTAAGATGACTAGAAATCCCCTCGTAGCACCTGCCGCTTAATATGAAATGCTTACCTATAGAAGAGATCATAAAGCACAAACATCGCGCACGCATACTAAGATACAGTATTATAGAGGGTCAATTGAACTAGAAAGTACAGGTACAGATTATATTTTTAAGCCCTATTGACTCGAACCCTATCCATAAAAAGCCAGGGTAACACTGCCTTCCACATGATATTAAGAAGAACAGTGAGACTCACATTACAACGGGCTTAGGATGAGTACCTACTTGTATTAAAACTGGCGAAGTAACATATAGTTAAAAATACTAATACAAAAAAAAAAAACAAGCAAAAAAAATCATGTAAGAGGAAAAAATAAAGTCTTTTCGCCAGTATATAAAACAAGACTCCCATTTCTATTGACGTCCGCACTAGGCAACATTTATAAGTGAGGAGTTGTCCAAAAGAAGGAGATTATTTTTTGTTTTGTAAGGCTACAAGAGATGTTTATATTTGTCTCAAACAGAGAGAACGAAGCAGTAGTGGGGAAAGAAGGAGGAGCAACTATAATTAAATATGAAGAATATAAACCGCTCCGAAGAAGAATAGTGATCAAGCAGAAGAATCGATGTACATATAGGAGAGAGGAATTTGTAGACGAAGATTGGGTTTTTATAGACATTATATCATTTCCACACAGGTTAGCGAATCGATCAACCCACCCATGACATTAATTTATTATCGGACCAGGATCATGCGAGAATGGCTTACAATCCTGGAAAGATTAAGCGAGAGGCAAATTTAGAAGTGAAAAGAATGAAAGCAAATTGAAATGCAGTTTCAAAGTAATATGAACAGCATTGAGTCGATAAATCGGTGACATATGAGGCAGCATAAGAGTCTAGAAAAAAATTATATCACAGATTATGTGCAGTACGAGAGAAAATATATTCATATAGAGTGATAAGCAGGAAATATAAAATAGGAGATGTAAGACAGAACCCTCGATGAAACACCACTTTGAACATATAATAAAGAAGAGAAATCATATTAAATTGAGTTGTACTACTTTTGAATGATTCATTTGAAAGAAGCAAGACTAATTGTAGCAAAACGACGAGGCAAGGAGGAAAACCCAAAGGAGGGTACGGCAGATTGCGAGACCGAAGTGACGCGTGTCCGATTACCCGGTCATACTGCTTGTGGAGCTGTAGTACAGTAGCTACCCTACCCACGCAAGTCTCACCGTCAATTGAACCTGTGAAGGGTGGAGACCATAAATCTGATATAGATATAGATGCAAACGTTATTAAATCACAGTGAGAACCTACGAGCGCGAAATACGGCGTACTGTGATTCGAGAAGATGTAAATGAGACTCCGTAAGATCGGATCTAAGAATATGAGAGAGCTGAGAATGAGGTTTCAAATAGATCTATAGATAGAATACCAGAGTATAGAGCTTATATAGAGGCATGATTGAATTTGGAAAATGAATCCAGCTGAGCATTCATTTTTTCGGAATGGGTTGACATATGCTAGCGACTTTCCAAACACTGAGAGGTGCTGTATTGAGGTCAGTAGAGAATATAGAGATTGAAACGAGAGGAGGAGCCAGGACAAGATAAGCACATCACTCACTTCAAAACTAGGAGGGAGGAATGCCTATCCGGCCACCGCCTTTACCTAACGCTTCAATAATTTTCAGGAGCCATGCATACCTGCATCAAAATGTAATCTAGCAAGGAATAGCACCTGAGAGAGAGGACGGAGCAGGTGGATGATTACTGGAGTAGTCAGTATTCAGGTTGAGTTAGAAGGAAAATAGGAGGACGAAGAGATTGAGCTTATACTCTATAGTCGTTGAGAGAGTGTAGCAAACCATGAGAAACCTAATCAGGATGCATTGAAAGGCACTAACATGTATTAGTATAGAAGTTTCTCTCAGTCGTTTTTGGCTAAGGAGGCCAGAAAGACTTTAATCAGTAGCGAGAACAAGGAGGTTAGCGCACTTATTCGTTTGATGAAAGTCCGCTTTGCTCAGCGAAGAGTATCCCTGCAGACGATTCTAGTACTAACGAATTAATTAGCAGAGGACAGAACGATTACCTTGGAAGAAAGGGATTAAGATATGAGCTCTTTTGTCGGATAACAATAAAAAGAAATCGGGGAAGGCTTGTAAACTAGACACCTGTTATCAGAAGCAGAGAAAATCATATAAAAGGGGTGGGAGGGAATAAGTGAAAGGTTAATTTAATTAATTCAAGTAAACGTGAACGAAAATAAAATTAAAAAATGATGACTTTTCAGGTTCAGAATTCATTTATTAATTTAATTCAGGCTGTAAAAAAGGTCCCATCCTTGTATGGGGCATTGGTTTTACATCTCTTCTGGGCAACACTGAATCTACTAAGAGTAACAGAATTATCAACAGTATGCTTCTTTGACAGCCAACATAACTTTACGTCGGCCCTCTTTCCTTCTTCTGCTAAGTACTACAAAGGTAATCGCTTAAAGGGAGTTATCATATCTTATTTATCACAGCAATCAAACCCACAGCACCAGGGGATGTAACTTCACATGGGTTATGTGTTGGAAAAAATGTCAACTTCAGACATGTTTGTTGCGGTAACTCATTTTTTCCAGTTATTTCTGGAGCCGCGGTACTTTTTCGGCTTTATTGCCATTTTAATTAATAAATTCTCTTCTACCCAAAGGCGGCTACACGCTCAAACTTTTCAACGTACGTTTTTAAGACGAATCATCATTTGATGTCTTATTTTACCGCAAACGATAGAAAACATTTTTGTGGATGGCAAAAACCAAAGCCCCGAATAACAAATATTCGACAAAAGATGCCCGATAATTCGTCTTCAAAAGTTTCGTTGAAAAGTTCGGCGACATCGATTGTGTGTTTTGCGGCAGATAAGGGATGGTGATTTTTGGATGCCTAAATAGCATGTTATATTGTATATGCTGGCCATGTTGGGGGTTGGCTAGTGGTGTGGGTATTTGATGTTGCGAGTATTAACACACTGTCGTAACTGTAATAAATTATTTACAAAAAATTCTCAATACAAACTGCATTTTTTAGTTCCGTTTTCAGGTCAAAAACCGGCTCGAATATATATATATATATATATATTATATATATTATTATATATAATATATATATATATATATATATATATATTATATATATATATAATATAATTATATATATATAATATTATAGTATATATATATATATATATATATTATATATACATAATTATATATATATATTAGATGTTAAATATTGCATATAATCGCAATTAAATATAAGATGTAAAGAAAGAACATATAAATGAGAAGGTAAAGCATTAACTGCCTTCTCTGGGAATTGAACCACCGCTGTTGCGCGTGAGCGACAATATGCCCGGTTGCCTATACAACTGAGCTATCCCAACCCGAAACAAAATTGGATTCAGAACACCCTATAAAAGCAAACGAGTTCGTTCAAGGCGACATCACCAGGTGTCCAGCCTGTCGTATCTCTCGTCTTTATTATTTTAGATGTTTAAATATTGCATAAATAAATCGCAATTATATAAGGATGTTAAAGAAAGAACTTATAATGAGAAGGTAAAGAATTAACTGCCTCTCTGGGATTGAAGAACTCAACTTTTTCGGGTTGGGGGATAGCTCAGTGGTATAGCACCGGGCATATTTGTCCCCAACGCACAAAACCATGTGGTGGCTTCAATCCCACAGCAAAAGGCATGTTAATTCTTTACCTTCTCAATTTATATTCTTGTGAGTATTTATTTTCAAAATACAATTGCGATTTATTTATGCAATATTTTTAAGATTTTAATAATTATAAAGAACGAGCAGATAGGACAGCTGAGACCACCTGTTGGATGTCGCCTTGACGGGAACTTCGGTTGCTTCTAAAGGTTCTTTGATCCAACTTTTTTTCGGCGTGGGGATAGCTTCAGTTGTATAGCACCGGGCCTATTGTCCTCACGCCAACATGCGGTGGTTCAATCCCAGGAGAGGCAGTTAATTCTTTACCTTCTCATTATCTGTTCTTTCTTTAACAATTATCACACTATATATACATAATATATATAATATATATAATATATATATTATATATATAATATATATAATATATATATATATATAATATAAATATATATATAATACCTTACCATCAGATATTATATTACGTGTGTGCCTGCTCTGTGTGGTGATTGTTGTGTCGTGCTCGTGTATTGTGTGTATGTGTTGTAGATGGGCATGTGTGGTGTGTGTGTGTGTGCGGCATTTCCTGTCTCACCTTCCCAAGTGATATCTCTGTTCACATTAGGTTAAGGACAAATTTTTTTTTCGATTTCTATTTATCCCAAGTGATTTTGTAAATTAGATTTCTGATAAAAAAAAAATTTGCGTCATTATTGGCATTTTAATTTTTTAAATGGTAAGATTGGTTAGGTTAGGTAGCCAAAAAAGCCCAAGAATTATTGATTTTATAATTTTATCAAAATTATCTGGAAAAATCACTCGAAATTATAAAAAACGAAAAACCATATCATCCTAAACCCATTTAACAAACAGATGACACTGGGAAGCGGAAACAGGAAACTCATATATATATATATATATACTAATATAATATATACTTATATATATATATTATAATATTATATAATAGTATATATATATATATGTCATATCCATAATATCTATTTATATATATATATATAATATTATAATATTCTATTATATTTATATATATATATATATATTAATATATATATATATATATATATATATAATGACAGATTATTTAAAAGAATCATGTCAATATAAATTTATGGAAATAAAGGCCAAAAAGAAATGATGCAGCATTCGAATGTTTAATATATAAATTAGAGGAAAGACGATTAATTACAATGCCTTTCCGTGACTTCCTTACGCTACCACAACATAATCCATCTTTGTTGTTTTACAATTGTGTCGCTGGTGGCATTCATTACTCAAGTTCTTTATAATTTGAGGCTCTTAAACAATAATCTAATGGACGTTTTCGTATTAAACACACAACCAACACACACGGTCTCACCAAACTTATGAATGGCAAAAAATTATGACACATCAGTGAACATTTAAGTAGCTTATATTAAAACATTTTCATTGTTAAATTACAGAGTTAAGAAACACTATGCTCGTTAGCATAGGTAGTGAAACATCACATTTAAAAGCTAAAAAAAAAAAAAAAGACTAACCTCTGGCACAACGGATATAATTCGAAATTTCTCTGTGAAGTCTGTTGAGCATTCTGTTGTTGTCTGTTAAAGTTGGCTTTCGTATTCGTCAAATACTTCAGTCTGTCCGTCTTGTCTGCTTTGCCAGGTTGGAAGGATGTGTAAAAAGAA
>JABUQX010108103.1:0-2500 GCA_015478945.1 Trachelipus rathkii | reverse complement strand
TGTTTAGTAAATTAATTTAATATATATATAATATATATATATATAATTATATATATATAATATATATATATATATATATATATATATATATTATATATATATTATATATATATATATATATATATATATATAAATATATAATAATATATTATATATATATATATATATATTATATATAAAACAGGTGTGCGTATTACGTTGTGGCGCTTATTAAAGATTTTTTTGATTTGTAAAGTATTGGATATTATTAAAGATGTTGTAAAAGAACGTGAGGTTGTTTCGCCGTTTTCAAAACAGATGTTCTACAAACCTTCTTAAAGACTTTATAAAAAATATATATTATAAAGACATTTTAACACGAAACCTTTTGAATCTCTCTCTCTCTCTCTCTCTCTCTCTCTCTCTCTCTCTCTCTCTCCTCTCTCTCTCGTCTCTCTCCTCTCTCTCTCTCTCTCTCTCTCTCTCCTTCCCTCCTCTCTCTCTTCTCTCTCTCTCTCTCTCCAGCGAATGTTTTAATGAAGTGACGGTAAACATCTATTATACTATCATTCACTCCGTAACAGATTGAAGGCGAGAGTAAGAGACTTGTGGCATGTTCTAATAGCACTACAGTCTTCCCACCCGTCACAATCCCACAACCCTAACCCCACCACACCTCTACTCAATCACACACCAGAATACTCTATCAGTCTATGCTATTATATATAAAACCTCCCAACGGTACATGTAGAAACTAAACACAGCAGCGCAGTAAAAAAGGGCTTGTCGATACGTCATCTATAATTACCATTCCAAGATATTAACGGAGAAAAAATACCCTCTCATGTTGTATGTTACGGCCCGACACACTGCCACCAAAAGGTGACAGGTCACGAATAGGAAAACAAGCTCCCCGGCCGGACCGCATATCAGACCGCCGGCAACGCTTTTTACTCGCCCGCTTATACCTATTCAGCTAATTCTTTACTACTACTACACTACTATACTATTATTATTATCAATTATTAACTTATATATTCAATTATATTATTACATCTGATTATATACTTACATATAGTATAGATATTATACCTAAATATATATACCTCATATATACTATATTAATATATAAATAATAATATTAATAATATAATATATATACTACCATATTATATAGTTACTATATATATATATATATAATATATATATATATAATATAATTAGTATTATATATATAATCCTGAAGAAGGGAAAGAAAAGGAAGAGACTAGTAACACGAAAAGTTATACAGGTCCAGTTTACATCAATTAAAGAAATTATAGTTTTATTTACACAATTTTCAACAACTTGACATTTCATCTCATTGCGCCGCTAAAAATAAGACAAATATTTCTTCCAAGTTCTGACAAATGGGAAAAAAAAAAGCTTTGCAGTTGTAGGGATTGTGTGAGTAGCCGGGCACGGCCATAGAGACGGCAGGGGCAGGGGGAAGGAGAGAGTTTAAGTAAAAGCGAGGAGGACTCTGGTCTTGTTTGGCGGGCTTTCAATAGACAAAGTGCCTTTCATATCACACGGCTTTGTTGACTTCCCATATAGTCGTTGTATTAGGTAGTCCGAGGAATCGTCTGATCGGAAGGTATAATCTTCATCTTCTCTCATTCATTTCTTAGAGAGGACTTTCGCTCGCAAATAAAATATTATTTTTGGGGGGGGAACTCCTTCTCACGCAAGCCAAAACAGACAGGCTGTGCATGCAACGTCGTTCCTGCGCCAGATCACAACCAAATCGCTCTTCGCGACAAGTCCGATGTCCTTGTCGCGTCTCGATCACCAAATTTGCCACCACAGTTTTTTTATTTTCCTTTCATTTAAACAACTTAAAATTAAATGTCACAATCAAAACATTAGAAAAATCGAAGAGTAGGAATTGCGGAACAGAATAACTCGTCTCTATGCTAATGTTTAAGAGTAAAAAGTATAATATATTAATATATATATATTATATATATATCATATACTATATATATAGTATATATATATATATATATTTATATATATATATATATATATATATTTATTATATATAATATTATAATATATATTATATATATAAAATGACGACAACCACAAATATGTAGCATTTAAGGGAGATATTTTATTTAAGTAGAAAGTTAGGTTCACTTATATTTTAAGAAAACTTAAAAAAAGAAATGACTTTAGCATCTAACAAATGTATAGTAAAAAACCAAAAAAAAGTCTCCCTCTTTAAAACATTAGTTATTTGCAAATTTGGCATTTTAAATGGCAAACAATGCAAACAAATACCCTGCCCTAAAGCATCTTGATAAAGGAACCTATTATATTAAATAAGAGCAAGATTACTTTACCAAATTAACATGCCACATATAGACTGAAGGGATTTAATGAAATGTCTTTACTAAGGCATATCATATATGTTACATAAAATCATATTAGAATCTAGCCAACAAAAAAGAAAGAAAATATGGGACGATACAGCATG
>JABUQX010108102.1:0-42127 GCA_015478945.1 Trachelipus rathkii | reverse complement strand
AGTCAAGGGCCACAGCTCAAAGTGTAATTAAAAATGTTTATAGATTGCTTAATGAATATATACATTTACTTTATAGAAATGTTATTGAAACTAATTTATACACGTTTTTTTATCTGTGTAAACTATGAATTCTCAACTCCCAGTTTAATATTATTATTAATATTATTATTATTATTATTATTGAATATTATGATACATTATTTATTATTATTATTATTAGTTATTGGCATTATTATTATTATTATAAAAATATAACATAATTTTTGCTTGATAAAAAGAAAGGAAAAGTAAAATATCGAAACACACATGACAAAGTTTTAAGCAGAAATTTTTTTTCTCATTTTTGAGGAGAGAGAGAGAGCAGATAGAGTATAGAGAGTGATATATGGCAGAGTATAGAGAGAGAGAGAGAGAGAGAGAGAGAGAGAGAGAGAGAGAGAGATAGAGAAAGAGGGAGAGAGAAGCAGCCATAAAGGTAGCTAGGACATTAGTGACAAGTAGATGAAACATGGTTTGGTTACCTGTAGAAATGAAACAGAAATGTAATGGAAACAGAAATTTAATATAGGAAAGATGAACTTGTGGAGAGAGAGGTAGAGATAGAGGAGGAGAGAGATAGAGGAGAGGGAGAGTGAGAGGAGGAGGAGGAAGAGGAGGAGAGTATGGTAGAGTAGATAGATAGAAGAGATGATATATGGGAGATAGATAGATAGATAGAGAGAGAGAGAGAGAGAGTAGAGAGAGAAGAGAGAGAGAGAGAGAGAGAGAGAGAGAGTAGTTTTTTTAGCTTGTATAAAAATACAGTAATATTAGTGACAAGTAGCTTAAATGTTATTGAGCGTTGAATGAAACAGATCGTGTAATGGAGTTTGAGAAATGTCCAAAGGGGAAAGATGTGGAAGTTGGGGAGAGAGAGAGAGAGAGAGAGAGAGAGAGAGAGAGAGAGAGAGAGAGAGAGAGAGAGAGAGAGAGAGAGAGAGAGGTGGAGGTATATAGAGAGATGTGCTTTTAGTTTGTATGTGTAAAAATTAGAACATTATGACTGGCATTAAATGTTATTGAGCGCTTGAAACAAAAAAACATAATCAAAAGGGAAACAGAAATGTCCAAAGGGAAAGATGTGAACATGTGGAGGAGAGAGAGAGAGAGAGAGAGAGAGAGAGAGAGAGAGAGAGGAGAGAGAGAGAGAGAGAGAGAGTAGTTTTTTTAGCTTGTATAAAAATTAGACATTAGTGACAAGTATTAAACAGAGTTATTGAGTGCTGAATGAAATGAGGAATAGAATGGAAAACAGAAATGTCCAAAGGGCAAAGGGGGAAAGATGTGAAATTGTGGAGGGGGGAGAGAGAGAGAGAGAGAGAGAGAGAGAGAGAGAGAGAGAGAGAAAGATATATATAGAGAGAGAGAGTAGAGAGAGAGAGAGAGAGGGAGAAGTTTTTTTTTAGCTTGTATAAAAATTAGGACATTAGTGACAAGTATTAAATGTTATTGAGCGCTTGAAATGGAAACAGGAATGTAATGGAAACAGAAATGTCCAAAGGGAGAAAGACGGGAGTGTGTGTGAGTGAGAGAGAGAGAGAGAGAGAGAGAGAGAGAGAGAGAGAGAGAGAGAGAGAGAGAGAGAGAGAGAGAGAGAGAGAGTAGCTTTTTTTAGTTTGTATAAAAAAATAGAACATTAGTGACAAGTATTAAATGTTATTGAGCGCTTGAAATTGAAAACAGAAAATTGTGAAATGAAACAGAAATGTCCAGAGGGGGAAAGATGTGAAACATGTGGAGGAGAGAGAGAGAGAGAGAGAGAGAGAGAGAGAGAGAGAGAGAGAGAGAGAGAGAGAGAGAGAGAGAGAGAGAGAGAGAGAGAGTAGCTTTTTTTAGCTTGTATAAAAAATTAGGACATTAGCGACAAGTATTAAATGTTATTGAGCGCTTGAAATAGAAACAGAAATGTAATGGAAACAGAAATGTCCAGAGGGGGAAAGATGTGAACGTAGTGGAAGTAGAGAGAGAGAGAGAGAGAGAGAGAGAGAGAGGAAGAGAGAGAGAGGAGGGAGAGAGAGAGAGAGAGAGAGAGAGAGAGAGAGAGAGAGAGAGAGAGAGTAGTTTTTCTTAGCTTGGCTTGTACAAAAGATAGACATTAGTATTAAGTATTAAATGTTGTTGGAGCCCTTGAAATTTAAACAGAAATGCAATGTGCAGAAATGTCCAGAGGGGAAGATGGAACTTAGAAGAGAGAGAGAGAGAGAGAGAGAGAGAGAGAGAGAGAGAGAGAGAGAGAGAGAGAGAGAGAGAGAGAGAGGGAGAGTAGAGATGTATTTTTTTGGTATCGATTATATTGTGTTCAAGGTTTTAGATGAAATATATATTTTTCTCTTTATTTAAACAGTTTTAGGTCGACGAAGAGGAATAAAAATATACCAGAAAAGAGAATAAATTTAGACCATTCACAGAATATAATTCACAATAGAACGTTTTTTGCTATTATTTTGCAACGTGCACAAAAGTAAATATTTTTAACAAAAAATTGAGACAACATCAAATCTTTTTTTTTACTTTGTTTACCATTTATGCCTGTAGGCTTTAGACGCTCCTGAATTTCACACACGAGCACCAATGGCTATCACATGCAATAAGCGTGCACATACACACAGTGTTATAAGCACACACAACAATACTACAACATAATAATATCAAAGGAGAGTAGTGAGGGTAGTAGTAGAAAGAGGAAAGAGAGATGGATATATTATAGTATATATATATATATATATATATATATATATATATATATATATATATATATATATATATATATATATATATATATATATATATATATAGATTAGTAGATATATAGACAGAGGAGAGTAGTATATATATATATATATATATATATATATATATATATATATATATATATATATATATATATATATATATATATATATATATATATATATATAATATATTAATTTCAAGTGTTTGTTTTCTGTAGCAAATTGTATCCTGCACGGCAAATTCAATAGTATTTAATTTAAAATATTTACCCTCTGAATTTCTGAAAGTATCCAAGGATTGTAACCTGGTTTTCTTTTGTGATTGTTCTCATTGTTATGAAGCTGCAGAATATTTGCATCTTTGGTAGTTGTTTAACAACAACATGACCATTACTCTGGAAAATATTACTATGTTTAAAAAAGAATCAGAGTATTTACGAGCTGTTGCCGATATTGATGTAAAAACACAAATAGCAATTGAAACTGAGACTATGAATTTACACCAACCATCTACCAGCAACCCTGTCTTATGGAATTTCTCATTCTTGCATTGAAATTTTGAAATAAATTTTAAAGTTTCTCTCTCGGGTGTATATGTCAGGTCAATAGTGGGATCTTTGGTTTATAAATGTTTATCTATTTTATGTCTCTAAGCAGCAGCAAGCGATGTACATTGGGGAGGTGGGGAGGGAGTATTGCTTGCGTTTACAACAGCTAAAGAGTCTATGCGAAGGATCAAGTATTTTTACACTTTGAAAATTTCCTTTTATCTCTTTGGTAGGGAAAACAAACATGATTCATTTTTTCCTTTAATTTTTGATAAGCAACATAGACCCTTTAAAAACAACTAAATTTTGAGAATATCACCTTATTTGCGAACGATATATTTGAGATAATACAAAGTAAGCATTAAACTTTAAACCAAAAATTTAAAAAGAGAGAAAATGTTCTTAATAATATGATACTCCAAAACTGCTTTGTACATATATGTCAGTATTTTGTTTTCTTTATCACTCAAACCCACTTAATCTCCCAAACTATTAACTGTGGAACATTTAGAATAGAGCGTGATGTTTCTTTATTCAGCAACACGTCATTTGGAAAGAATTTAAATGTATCTTCTGATATTTTTAAACAGAAAAAAAGAATCTTTTTTTTTATCAAAACCTTAGAGGAAGCAAAAGCAAATTAGAAATAAAGGTAAATAAACAAGTAAATAAATCTGGTTAACGAAATCAAATAAAAATTTTCGCTGAAAAATTTTCTTTCCAATCATTGTCAAGTTTGCAAGTGATGAAGAAGGCAAATATCAATGGAGTTTCTCAACCGATGTTTTGCAAAGCAATGTTTAAAATTAAAATCTTTTTTCTTTTACTTAGAAGTAATAGTTGAAAACAGTATGAAATCTTAATGAAAATTTTGCTCGTTACTGATTATGAAGATGTGAAAAGATGGGCCTTAAGCTTTTCGATCAGGGTCTTGAATAGCGCTTCACTGTTAAGATCGATTTGCGGGCGCGAAGATGTCGTAGAGGTAGACGGAACTGATGATGGGGGGTTCGTTATTTGAGAGTTCCCGCTATGGGTTAAGGACAGCTCCAGAGGATATAAGTGCTTTATCGAATGATGATTTACTTGTCCTCCTGGAGACTTGACGAAAACTGATCTAACCTTTCCATCATCTCCATGTACTAATTGAGTGACGATGCCCAGCTGCCAAAAAGGGCGCTCTTTGACAGGGCTGCGTATTATAACTACATCGTCAACTTTGATCAAGTTATTCCATCCAGTCTGGTAAAGATCTCTACCTATCTCTCGGAGACAACAGGTATTCTTCATACCATCTGGTCCGAAAATCTTCAAAAGTATCTGATGACGTCCGAAGAGATTTGATTAAAACATTTCTTGTAGGTGTTGTTAATGGTTGAGCAACGTTCTCATTTCTCCACACCATGCTTGTTTTTGAATGTGGCTTCAAAAAACAATTAGGCGTGAGAGGAATCACATCCTGAGAACTTGACGTGTAGGTGAGAGGTCTCGAGTTTATGGCATCAGAAATTTCCGCAAGAATTGTTAAGAATTGAAAATATTCAATGGAGGATCGTCCGATGGTTTTCACGAGACAATCTTTTACCACTCTCAAGAGTCTCTCCCATAGGCTACCGGTCCAGGGACTGTATAAAGGGATTCTTCGATGTATGATGTGATTTTTACGGAGGAACTCCTGCCCATTTTCCGAGATGACAAATGATTCAAATGATTCGACTCCCTGAACAAAGGATTTTGTCAATGGAGGATCGTCCGATGGTTTTCACGAGACAATCTTTTACCACTCTCAAGAGTCTCTCCCATAGGCTACCAGTCCAGGGACTGTATAAAGGAATTCTTCGATGTATGATGTGATTTTTACGGAGGAACTCCTGCCCATTTTCCGAGATGACAAATGATTCAAATGATTCGACTCCCTGAACAAAGGATTTTGCATTGTCGCTATACACAACGTCCGGTACTCCAAAGCGACTGACGAAACGTTTGAATGATTGGACGAATGACTCAGACGACATATCTGCTATCAAATCCAAATATACAGCACGCACATTTAAGCACGTGTATATGATGATGAACATTTTTTGGGCCTGTGGAGAGCCTTTCACCTTCACCCACCAATGCTTGGTGAAGTCTACTCCTACATGCTGAAAAGGGCGGAATAGTTCCACTTGAGCCCTCGTAAAGTTGGTAAAGCGAGGATATTTAAATGCAAAGTTGTTGTACCTCTTGCATATGATACAGTCAGTTAGAACCCTCTTGATGGTAGCTCTGGCTGCGGTGATCCAAAAACCTCTAAGACGGATGTTTGTCAAAGTGGCTTGAAACCCCAAATGCTTGCCTCATAGTGGGCATTCCTTATGAAAAGAAGAGTGAAATGATGACTTTTTCCCAAGAGGATGGGGTTTAGCACATCAAAATCATAGTAGTTGGATCGAGCAAGTCTTCCCTTGCTTCTTATAAGATGTTGATCATCAAGAAACAAGTTCAGATGATTGACCAGATCAAGTGGTGGATTTATAAAAGAAGGATTAGCCTGTTTCCAAAAGGCTTAGTTCTTTCGGGAAGGTACACTGTGCCATTGATTCACAACGATAAACTAAGTGATTGCTGAAAACTTAAAAAGGAGAGAGCATACTCTTAATAGAGCGTGAAGATTGGAGAACTTTTCAAACTTGATCACAGGTGGTAGTACAGCTTGATCTGCAGTCAAGAGCACAAGAGAAGGATTGTTTGTGCTATTTTCCCATTCTGTTTCAGGAAAATAAATTTGGGCCGATGACAATCATTCCGGAACATGTTTCTAAAATGAAAGGGATTTCCCAAATTCAGCAGTTGTCAGACCTCTGGTGAGAAGGTAGGATTTTCTTCAGATTTTGCGAAATGAAATTTGGGAATCAAGTGATGATTTTCTCTAAGAGAAGATATCATTTTTTGAATATCCTGAATCCTGTTTTTGACGAAAACGCTCTTGTTCTTTTTTCCTCCTTTAAGAATCCACTGCAAAGTAATTTGCGAATCAGAAAAGATGTTTAAAGTATTGAATTTTGAGTTAGGAAAGCCATCAAGGACCTGAGGTAGACACTTGAAGGCCAGAAACACTGACAAGAGCTCCTAGCATGGTAATGTCTTTCCTATTAAGGGGGAACTTTTCCCTTTCATCAGGGAACGTTGGGTTCTTTGGTTGGTGAGGAAACTTAGACCACAAAGCCATAGTAGGTGGAGCTACCATCACAAAAGATGTGAAAAGACAGTTCGGAACTTTGTCTCAAAGCAGGACCTTTTGAAAGAGATGTCATTCAATAAGTTTAAATGAGAACTCAGCTTCTCCCATGAGGTCCTCAACTCCTCGTCAATTTCGTCGTCCCACCCTATCTCTTGTTCCCATGTTTTCCGCATGAGAAGACTGCCGCTGATTGAAACAGGAAGGAGCAAGGAAAATGGATCAAACACCTTGGCAATTTGAGAGAGAAGCTGACGTTTTGTTTTGGTGGTTGAAGAAATATCAAAATCACTCAGTCTGATAGAGTCTGAAGTAGTATCGAAAAGATATCCCAAAACCCTTTCTTCCGGATTTTGGTGCGATGAATCTTTTCTTTCAGACTCTAAGAGTGTTCTAAGTTCAGGACTATTTGTGCTCCAAGAGCACAAATCAAAACCACCCTCGCTCATGCGAGTTGTAGTCTGATAAAATATGTCTGTTACAGTGTTGATCGAAGAATGAGAGAAGATAAAGTTGTCCATATAAAAATTGTGCTCCAATAATGAAGAACAAAGATCAGGTGGATACTGTTTCGCGTGGTGTCGAATAACAGCACCAAGTATATAGGGGCTGACTGCCAGACCAAAGATTATGGATGTATATCGAAAGGTGTTCAGAACACCATTTTCTTCCCAGAAGAAGCAGAACCTATTACGATCCTCATCCTTCTTCAGTCTAATTTGTAAAAAAGCCTTCGATATGTCTACCAGCACTACATACTTATTGGTTCTAAATTGTAAAAGCAGTCTAAACAAAGAAGCCATCAGATCTAAACCGGGGTAGCAAGCCTGGTTAAGAGATGGACTATTCCCGACCCGAAGGCTGCAGTTGAAGACCGGCCTCACTTTGGTTGTCACCCCGTTTTAAAGTCTTCACAGGGCGATGGGGGGATCCATATGTGCTTATGAAAGTCCCTCGGAGACACCTGTATACGCTCGATGATTCCATCGGCCAGATACTGACGAAAAATGTCCCCATAAGTAGACTCGAGGTTTTGTCTTTGAAGGTTTTGCTTTACTCGATGAAGAGCTGCAAGGGCCACTCGGTGGTTTGATGGTACCTCTTTTAGCACATCTTCGTACCACGGAATTTCGACATGATACCTTCCCTCCTCGAATCCTATGCTCTCATGGAATTTGCGATTGAAAATGGTGTCAATGGAGCCTTGGTCGGCTTCCTCGTTGATTCCAATAGATTCCAGTTTGTATAAGTTTTCGAGACCCACGTCCAGGTCTATGTTAGGGTGTGTGTGAAGAAGAGGATCGAAGTAGGAAGGAGATGGATCTATAATAGAGTTGACGACTGTTTCGGGAATTTTATTTATAGACTGACGGAGAGAAGAGGTCAACTTTGATTGTCATGAAGACTCTTCCTCCTTTTGTTCACGAAAAGAATTAAAGTTGAAAATTGTGTCAATTTGAGAAGTTGTCAAAAAACTCTTGACAGGGCCGAAGGGTATGAAACCATGGCAGGACTCAATAGCACTTCCTCTCAAACAGTTGACAACTTTGAAATGTTTCATCAGGTATAATGAATCTATCCCTAGTAGACACTCCACATTTTCTACACTATCTTCATGGCGGCCTTTATAGTAGAAACGATCCGCAATCCTATATTCATTGCGCCTGATGTTATATTCGGCTCCCATTAATCCCCTTACCTCAAATCCGATGTTAAGACCAGGATCTATGAGCATGGGAACTTTGAAAAAAGAGTCACAACAGAGATTCAGATCCAAGTCTATGGAATGCATTGTTCTGCACTGTTCTCCTAAAAACGTTTAATCCACTCCTAACTTCTCCAGGACTCCATTATGACAGTAGCTCCTCTGGGAGCCAAAATCAAGAAGACAGCGTACCGCTACAATTTTATTTCCTTTTTTTATCTTAAGGGAAACAGTAGGAAGAATGTTGCCCGATGGAGTGGATCCAGCATTGATACATAGATGATTTCGGCTGGTATCATCATCTTCTGTAAATGTGGCAGCAGACGACGATGTAGAAGGTTCATCAATGGGTTTGGGTCCTTTTCCTTTGTTACTGGACTTAACGCCTGAACAGCAAAGAGCAGAGATGTGAGCCTTGCTTTTACACAAGACGCAAGGAAAGTTAAGACCATAAGTCTTTGCTGGACATAATGATGTCTTGTGTTTAGTGCTGCTGCAGCAGGCACAAAGTCCTAAGGCACTGCAGCGCTCTCTTCTTGCGGCCGGATTGGGATAGGTCGAACAAGAGGACATGAAATGAGCACCCCCACAAAGCTTACACTTAACTGAGAAGGTCTCGTTTGTAGCTTTAGATTCTCTTGGAGAAGAAGTGGTTCGCTCCTGCATGGAGCTCTTTTTTGAAACTTTCGATACATAATAAGAAGAGGTCTTCTTTTTGCTTGGGGGTGAAGAATATTATTTCTTTAATGAAGTAGAAGAGAGAGGTTTATTCTTCATCCTTTCCATAGATTTCAAAATCGTATGATATTGTTCAAAAATAGTAATAACAGATGGGTACTCCACATTGGTAGCGATCTTCATTTCTCTTAAGAAATTTTGAGGCAACTTATCAACCAAAATATGGCTGAGAAGTTTACACCCTGCTGAATCTTCCTCCAAAAGATCCACTCCGAACTCTTTTAACTCGTGGAGGTGAGCCCGCACCTCTGTTACGAAAGTTCTCACTGCTTCAAGATTCTTAGAATCCAAAGCAGGAGCAGAATATATTTGATGCAGTAAAGAATCGATAATGAAGGGCTCGTCCAGATATAGATCTTTCAATATCTGTAAAGCTACTTCATAATTTGCGTCTATATTTGGGAGGTGCTCCACATCCTTCTGAGCTAGGCCGGAAAGATGGGACTTCAGATATTGAAGCTTGGCAGCTTCAGAGAGGTCACGTCTGCACCCGATGATATTTTCGAACGAAAGCAAGATCGAAACTGAAGACGGTCAGTTCCTCCCGAAAAGCTTTTACACTTTAGTGGAGGAATTTTGACTTCCTGTTTGTGTGTGGTTAAAGTCTTCAGCATAGAATGGACCTCAGTTTGTTGCTGGTCCGATTCCCTGAGGGAATGTATTCCTGAAGCTGACGCATGGTGCGAAACGTTGGCAGCAGGAAGGTTGAATAAATTTTGGATTTTTTGCTGCTGAAGATGGTAGTGGTTGGATCCCACTAATTCCTCATCCAACAATATAGGAGTATTGGAGTATATCTGAAGCATAGATTAAGGCCTCGATTTCTCCATCATATCTGCGTATCTCTCCTAACATTACCGATACCTCCTCCAACACAGACGAAACAAGAGAAAGGTCACCATCTTTTATGATTTCAGCGAGTTGCTTGAACATGATGGTTATTTTTCTTTTCATTGCTTCTCTAAACCTCCTCAGAGGAGCCAAATCAGCCTTCACACTATCTGTTACCCTCTTCTCCTCCTTGGAGGCGGTGTTACCTATGGTCATAGGTGGGCACGATAACGAAAAATGTTATCGCGATAACCGATAAATCGATAACGAAAACCTTATCATCGATAACCGATATCCGATAACTCGTGATAAAAATATCGCCGATAAAGCGATAACCGATAAATCGATAAACCATCGTTATGCTTTACTCTTGCTATAAATAAATGTTAAAAAAACACGATTCTTGGTTTTTTAAAGAAACGTTAAAAATAAATTTATTATGCATCTTCTTTTCATTCATTTTATAGCTTATAGTAAAAATTTTCGCTACCGACACGTACCAGAAAATATATAGGGAATCTTGCTACTTGCTTGTTTATATAACTTGTAAACTTTGAATATCTTATTAAATTAATTTTTGAATTTTTTTCCTTGCTTCTCAGTGCTTTTATAAAAAAATTTTTCCTAATTTATGCTCTGATGTTATAGATTCTATAATATATGTAAAATGCCAAAGATAAAGGTTAATAAAGGATTTGAAATGAAATCAAAGAATTAGTTAATTACAATTTATCAATATAAAAATATAAATACTAGGTTCTGGCCTTCTGCAGCATTTGTATATATATATATATATGAGTATATTAAAGGTTTCATCTGACAGAGAATTCTTAGCTCTGTAGATACTCTTGCCAAGGAAGAACAATCGCTCCACCGCAGCGCTAGACGGCATTGCAGTATTGTACCTTATAAAGAGATCAATGAGCACCTTCTCATTGTTAAAAGCTAGGCCTGACAGGCTGTCTGTCGATTTCGCCTGCAGCCACTTATTTACAATGAGAGCAGCTTTACTCTTGATTGATCTTTGATGTCGTTGACCTTGAGTTAGTTCAGTGTAATCACCAGCATCACAGATGCTTGAGTAGTAGTCCTTCTCTTCCATGTCCTCTCCCTCGCTGCTGCTGGTACTGTTGGCGTTCTCGAGTTCGGTACGCCGCAATAACTCTTCCACCTTCTTCTCCATCAGGGCCTTGACCTCTGACTTTTTGGCCATTGTTTCTTCAAAAGCCCTCATCCACATCAGGAGAAACTTGGGGTGGAAGGCAAGTCTGAAGGTACTCTTTCATCTTCAAGAAAGCTGTGGATAACCTCTTGTCTATGACGTTTATGAGGTGGCTGACCAGAGGGTCGCAGAATCGGAGATTGGCACATCTTCAAGTCAATCAGCTTTTTTGCCTACAAGAGGTGGATCAGTGAAGTCTGTGGATGAAGAATTGCTTCCTTTGATTATCCAGTGCAACGGCAAATGGTGCCATGACCTGGATACTGAAAGAAATGTTATTTAATCATTTTTAAAATGGAAGCATTACTCTGCATTAGCTAAAAAGTAAAAATATATAAAGAACGAAATAAAGTCTCGCTAATATTTAGTTTATTTTCCCTAGCATTTTCTGACATGGAATGCTCGAGAGAGAGATATAGAGATATGAGAGCAGCAGCAGGTATGGCAGAAGGTTATATGGCAGGCGAGGTATATGGCAGGGCAGGGTATGAGGGTGAGGAGAGAGTAGTATATATGGCATGGCGGTATATATATGTTAAGGTGTGATATATATATATATATATATATATATATATATATAACAAAATGTATCGCGATACCCATTATTGATAAAAGATTTTATCGAAAGCAGATAACTCGAAACGTTATCGCGATAAATTATCGCTAAGAGGAAGTTATTTGTAGTTTGGAAACAAAAATTATTTGATACGATTATTTGCAGAAAGATTCTTATTTCGATGGATAATCCAAACCCGTTATTCGCGGATAAATTTATCGGATATTTATCGCGATAACGCCCACCTATGCCTATAGTGATTCCGATGTCCATAGATATGGAAGTTTCCATTTGATGAATCAAAGTATTTATGGAAGATAAGTCAGTCAACTGGTTCCATTTTCGAAAATTTTTAAAAGTTTGTGCTATTTTAATCTGCTGGGACGGGTGCTCAAAGTGGTGTCCCTGAGATAAGATCCTATATATAGTAATAGTATGTCGCCCACCCCACGAGCCTAAAGACTACCAAATGGAAGACAAACCTTACACCGCTTTAATTAAAGTGTTAGAAATTGACGTCACGGACTAAATGCCTCGAAAAGGGGGGGGGGGGTCATGTAACGTCAACAGGGCTTAAATTGCTTATGTACTAAAGATTCGATAGTCAGAGAAAAGAAGGCAGTGCATTTGGTGAAGCCTTGTAT
Source organism: Trachelipus rathkii (assembly GCA_015478945.1). NCBI lineage: Eukaryota > Metazoa > Arthropoda > Malacostraca > Isopoda > Trachelipodidae > Trachelipus > Trachelipus rathkii. Next base: position 29,892 of record JABUQX010108102.1, on the reverse strand, counting down.
ATATATATATATATATATATATGTAGGATACTATATATTATATATATATATATATATGTATATACAGTATATATATATATATATATGTATAAGTATAAGATATATATATATAGGATATATATATATATATATATATATCATATATATATATATAGAGAGTAAAATATGAGAGTATATATATATATATACATATTATACATATATATATATATATACATATATATATATATATGAGCATAAAGCAATAAGTATATATATATATATGGCAAACCAAGTTTTCTTTCTAACTTGATTTCTCTGATTATATCTGAAATTATATATTGATCTGATATTCCTACTTTATATCGATGTATATATTATTTATATATATATATAGTTAGTTGAAGAGTATATATATATATATGTATATATATATATATATATATATATATGATATATATATATATAGGTATATATGTATATATATATATATATATATATATATATATATATTAGTTAAAGTATATATATATATATTAAAGTAAATATAAAAAAGAGAGAGTATATATATATATATAGTTATATATATATATATATATATATATATATAGATATATAGGTATATGAGAGTATATATATATATATATATATATATATATATATAAGTATGTTATATATATAAGTATATATATGATATATATATCAGCCCCTAGAAGAGCCACAATCCATATCTCAAAAACTACAACAGCTACCTGGAAAAGGAATACATTGCTGAATGCTGCACATTAGTGGAAGAAAAAAAAAAATTATTGTTAATAATTATAGTAATATGAGTAGAAAGCCTATTAAGAGACTTTTTGTTATCTAAAATAAAAATAAATAGACTTTCTAGTAAATTTTGTTTCTGTTTTTTTTTTTTTTGAATACCCCAAGGGCATACCGCACCGATGGCAGGAGTCGGGGTCTCCTGGCCTTCCGGGAACTACGGGTTGACTATTCCCCTCCGGGAGGTCCCGAACCCCTGCTCTTGGTATTTGGGTGTCGCGTGGGTTCCTCCGCCCCTCGCTCTACGGTATGGAAAACGTCCCCTGTGTTCCCCGTCGGTCGAGCCCTACATTGCCGTGTACCTTTACAAGATATATATATACCATGTCCCCCGCCGGCTCGAGCTCCCGGGTTTTCAATTTTAGGTTTTATTTTTTTTACATTTTCTCTTAACTAAAATTTTTAAGGATTCAAAATGTATTCTTTCCTGTAGCTATTGTAGTTTTTGTAGATATGGATTGTGGCTCTTCTAGAGGCTGGCCATATATATATACATTAAACTAATTAAATTAAACCAATCTATAACTGTTGGTTCACTGATATCTAAATAGGTTACTACCCTTGAAACTGTTTCGTTATGTACAAAGAAATACATAATTAAAAGGGCATCAGTGTAGGAAATTCTAATATTTAAAAAAATATATATTTAAGAGAAACTATACTTCGAGCCACAATGTTTACTAGTACAATAAAATTAAAACTTTTCTCCTATTTTGGTAATTTCACATTCTTTGTGACACTTTCTACAAACATTTTTATCTAGTATCAAACTAAAATGTTGCAGCAATGCTAACACGGTATAATCATTCTCACAAATTTGGAATAAATCCTTCAAATTAATAATTTTCAGAAAAATTAGAACAAAAAATACGTCCTCACGGACACAGTAAAAAAATTTATGCACCTCCAAATTTATATACAGTAGATATTTGAAAGGTTCCAATAATACTTTCAATGAATAAAGTCCATCTTTATATGTTTATATTATATATATATATAAGATAGTATATATATAAAGAAAAGAAAAATCATATATATGATATATATATATATATATATATATATATATATATATATTAGAGTATGAGTATATATATATATGAGTATGACAGCAGCAGCATATATATACAGCGCTATATACAAGGTTGCTGGTTACATAAGGCTGCCAGTATTTGGTTAAGGCTATTATATATATAAGGTGGCATATATATGGAGATGCATGATACAGCATAAGGTTGCGCAGCAGCAGCAGCAGTTGGTTATATGCTATATATATATATGGTGTTATATATATATATAGTATATATATATATATTTATATATATATATATATATATATATATATATATATATATATTATATATGTTTCTATTAATAACATTTAAATTCCTTGGTATCTTGGGTATAATCGATACACATATATCGAAAATCGATTTTAAAATTTAAATATCGATAGGTCAGAAAGAAACTTAAGTTTACCAGTAGTATTAGAGGGATATTGTTAGTGTTGGTCATTTTGACCAACGGGGTTTTACCTGCCCTTGACCTTTTTGGGCCTTGACCTTGACCGCCCTTGACCTTTTTTCGACCAACCCTTGATCTTCCATGGTCAATTTTTTTGGGCCCACAGGAGCTGGCAACCTAATTTTTTGGCAACCCTATTTTTGGCAACCCTTCGAAGAAGGGTTGCGCCAAACGGTTGCGTCAGCAACCGTTGTACGTATTGCCCCCTATTTTACGCCCCCCTAATTTTTTCGACCATGGGTCAATTTTTGCCCACGGTGATTTTTGATCTGTCTTTAGGGGCTTAGCCCTTTTTTTGATGTCTTAACCTTGTTGTTTCGAATCCGCCGCACCCGCAGGTGCGACCCGCAAGCCCGCCGCGTTTTCCCGCCCGCCGCGTATTCCCGCCCGCCGCGTGTCCCACCCCACCTGAACCGTAGGTTCACATCCGCACGCCTTGTGTCCCATCCCTCCTTGTATCCCGTCCCACCAGACCCGTCCCGCCACCCATCTGCACACACACACACACACACACACACACACACACACACACACACACACACCCACCCACACCTGCGCCCACGTGGTCATGACTCACGATTTTTCACCTTCCTTACTACCTCAAGCCTTAACGCCTTCACCGCTTCGAGTTCTATCCGGGTCATATTTCAAAATAGAACTCGACCTCTTACCTCTAAGGCAAACCCCTGACCTTTTAACCACCCGTCCAGCGCTACGAATTAGGAGAATATATAATTTAATTTCCAAGTCTATAAAAGCAAGTCCGCGGCTTCCAAATAATTATAATAATTATAATAATAATAATAATAATAATAATAATAATAATAATTAATAATAATAATTATATATATATATATATATATATATAGTTAAAGAGGCATATATATATATATGGCAGATTGAGATGTATATATATGTATATATATAATATATATATATATATATATATATATATATATATATATAGAGATAGAAACGAAGAAAGAGAGAGAGAGAGAGAGAGAGAGAGAGAGAGAGAGAGAGAGAGAGAGAGAGAGAGAGAGAGAGAGATTTTTGCCTGCGTGCGCATCATTGCTCCAAATGTTTAATACCGAATTTAATAATAATAATAATATAATAATAATAATAATAATAATAATAATAATAATAATAATAATAATAATAATAATAATAATAATAATAATAATAATAATAATAATAATAATAATAATAATAATAATGATAATAATAATAATTATAATAACGAAAATTTTATTTTTATCTTAATTAATTTTATTAAAATAATTACAATTACAATGCGTAAATAATTATTTTGTAGAACTAGCACGTGGAGCAATGCTCAGCATTTCGAGGCAGTTTCTTGCCATTGTTTTCTAAGTAGATAAATGATTTTCCGATTTAATAATAAAAATAAAAATAATAATAATAATAATGATAATAATACACATACACACACACACACACAAAGTCACTTATTTAATATCTTATAATATATATAATATATATATATATATGTGGTATAGAAAGAAGAGAAGAAGGAGGTATATATGTTATATATAGGCGTAGCAGTGCATAGTTATTGTTATATATATATATATATATATATATATATATATATATATTTATATATATAAATATTTATATTTGCTATTTAAATATTTTTATTTCCGCCATGTTTAATAAACGTAGGTCCTAAAACACGTTGTATTTTGAAAATAAAAAGTTTATAAACCAATTTTAAAAATCACGTGTTGCTTAACAAATTCATTTGAATATTTTCAAAAATGAAGTGACGTCACTGTTATATAAGTGGTCAGATAGTGACGTCACCATCGATGATATTTCATGGTATTTATTAGCATGATGTTCGCTATTATTAACATATATATATATATAGAGCAGTATATATATATATATATATATAGAGGTATATATATATATATATATATATATGTTATATATAGTATATATATATATATATATATTTATGTTATATATATATACATATGCTTGCAGCCATGGCTTTATGTTTCTCTACTCTCAGTAAACAGTATAGTATTTCTGGCATGCCACTTCCCATCTGGAAACGTAGCTTTCTTCTGATATATATATATAGTGGTATGTTACATATGGCAATATATATGGTGGCAGAGGTACATATAGCATAGCAAGTGTATATACATATATATATATATATAGCAGCGTAAGTAAGGTATATATGGCAGGTTATGTGTATGAGCTCCATGGCCCTGCGCAATCCAAGGAGTTTTCCATGGCCTGTTATGTTCATACTTCATAGCAACATATATACATACACACATGACACCCAGCACTAGTACACACAGATTTCCATTTCTTACACACACAGATTTAATAGCACAAAATATAAGTTGCTCTCTCATTATACTTCATTTTATCCTATCTCATTTTCCTTTTCTTCTTCACACATTTTACACACACACACACACACATACACACTTTCTCTCATATCTGTAGATTTGTTTACACACACAGACACAGTACTTACAATAGAGATTTAGCTTCTACTCACACATAGATTTAATACAGAATGTATTGTATTGTTTGTATTAACTTCATAGATGTCATACACAGTCACACATGCCAGATTTATATTTAAAACACACAGATTTCATTTCACTACAGATTTACTTTACTCAACACAGATTTGTTTATATCAGTTGAGTAGATTTTAGCTTACACTGCAAAGATTTAGCACACACACACAATAATAGCAGATTTAGTTGGCATAAAATCTGCCAATACTACGAGTCATTCAGTTTATTTCATACTTAAATATTTCCAAAGAATTTCTTTTCAAATATATAATATGAGTTAGTCTAGCTTTAATCAATAATCTTTTCTGCACTGATGGTACTCATGGGAAAGCAACTTAAAATAGCTATAAAATTTATCATGAGTAAAAATTTTAGGTTTAAAACCTATGGTACACTCAAGTTACGCATCAAGATTTATTTTGTGGTGATAAATGGCATCTAACTTACATGTGACAGTTTTAATATTTACATTTTGATTCAGATGTCAAAAATTTCGGTTTTGTGAAAATTGGCTGTACGAGAATTATTTGATATAAAGGTGTGTACCTAGAAATTTATTTGATTGATTTAGTAAATTAACTATCCTAGAACGTATTTATAACATAATTAGGCTATTTAATTATTTTATTTCTTTACAAATCATATTTTTCCAAGTGGTACGAATAGGTACCGTTGTGGTAGTCCAGATTAGTGATAAATGAGTTGCCAATTCATAAATTTTTGAAGGTAGACTATTATTTTTTTATTATTATTTCTTTCATGTTTGTGAGAAGTTAAATGTTTCACCAAATGTAAAACTACTAGATATGCATATTTAATGTTAATTTATTGTTTTTATTGGGTTTAGAAGGAAGGATTGAATTAAGTTATAATACGAAAGAATCTAATTATATGCTATTTATAATCTCTCTCTCTCTCTCTCTCTCTCTCTCTCTCTCTCTCGCTCCTGTCCGTCTTCTTGCTTGATAGTCCACGAACTTGGTCAAATGTGCCACAACATACATATTATATATTGATATTATTATTATTATATGTGATATATTATATACATATATACATATATATATATTATTATAGTTATATATATATATATATATATAATATTGGTTATTGTTTTTATACATATATATTATATATATTATATAGTATATATATTATATACATATAGATATAGCATAAACATACATATTTATTACATATATATGATATACATACATATATACATATATATATGTTATATATATAAGTTATTATTATTATTATTACATATATATATATATATATATCTATTATATATATATTTTTATATATATATATATATATATATATATATATATATATATATATATATATATATATATATATATATATATATATATATTTTTATATATATATTTATTATATATCTATATATATATATTTTTATATAACAATATATATATATATATATATATATATATATATATATAAGTTCTAGTATAGTTAATTTACTAAATCTATCAAATAAACTTCTATGTACACTACACACCTTTATATCGAAGGAGGATAGAAGTGATTGCAACAACTATAGAGGAATATCCTTGCTTACACATGCAAGTAAGGTATATGAGAAGATTGGGAAAACAACTGAGAGAGATAGTGGAGAATAAACTAAATGAAGGATAACATGGATTTAGACCAGAAAGAGGAACAACTGATCTGATTTTCTGCTTGAATATGAAAATTGAGAAAAACTGGGAGTGGGGAAGATACATTTATGTATCTTTTATCGATTTAGAGAAAGCTTTTGACACGGTGCCTAGGGAAAAGCTATGGAAAATGATATGTGACCCATACTACGGAATAGACAGAATGTTAATTAGGGTAATAGAAGGAATGCACATAGGTAATGAAAGTGCTGTGAGAACGTCAAATGGGGTTGGTGAATGGTTTGAGGTGGAGACGGGAGTTAGACAAGGCGGTATCTCACCGTTACTTTTTGTCATGTATATGGATAAATGTATAAGAATGGCGCTGGAAGAGGAAGAGGAGATGGCTATGGTATATGCTGATGATATAGCGATGGTGACGAGAGATAAGGAGACATTACAAAGGGTGATGACAATATGGTCAGAAGTGTTACGAGATGAGTGGATGAAGATGAACAAAGAGAAGACAGAGGTGATGAAGAGGAGAGGGATAGATGTGAGATCCAGGTGGACGGGATCATGTTTCGAGACACGGAAGCTTCAGTTACCTGGGAGTGACGGTGAATTCGGAGGGGAAGATGACACAGGAGATCGAGGGAAAGATCGAGAAATTTTCAAGAAGACTGAGGCAACTGTACCCGATATTGAAGAACAGGCATGTGACAAGAAAGGTGAAGGTGCTCATTTATACCACGATGCTGAGAGTGACGCTGATGTACGGAGCGAAGGAGTGACTCCAACCACCAAAACCAGAAGCAAGGGGTGAAGACTGATAGTCGGAGCAAGTAGATGGGAGAGGAGGAGAAATGTGGAGATTAGGCGCGAGCTAAAGGTGGAGTCTGTTCTGGATCTGGTGGGAAAACAACAGTTGAGATGGTACGAACATGTTAGAAGAATGAAAGATGAGAGATACGCGGCAAAATGTTACGCTATACGTCCGGCGGGAAGAAGACCAAGGAAGAGATGGGTAGATGGAGTTGTGGCAGCTGCAATGAAGAGAGGACGAAACCTTGAACAGGTGGAGGAAGAGGAGATGTACCGAGACAGGACGGCATGGAGGGGCTTCGTAAGTGACAGGGCACAGCCCTAATATATATATATATATATATATATATATATATATATATATATATATATATATATATAGTTATATATATATATATATATATATATATATATATATATATATATATATATATATATATATATATATATATATATATATATATATATTTGTAGGAACAAAATCGCAGGATTTCAAATCATACTTCCAATATGGGTACAAATATTATAGCATTTTATGCATAGACTTACACATATATAGTAGTATATATATATATATATATATATATATATATATATATATATATATATTATTATTGCTATTATTACATATATATATATATATATATATATATATATATATATATATATATATATATATAGTATAAAAAATTTTGAGTTTTACAAGTTAATTATATTTTTCTTTATTAAAATTGATGTGAAAATGATTTTTTTAAGTTATTTTACAAGTAAATTATCAAAGAAATTAGTTTTAAATGTGACATTGAAAGTCTGTCGGTACTCTCATGTACCGTCTTCTAAATTAACATAATAAAAAAAAATTCGGAGAAAAAAGATAATAAACCATCTTCTACACTCAAAATAAATATAATACAATAGAAAAAACTATAAAATAAATGAAAAACCTACTCTCGTACTGAAAGGGTTAAACATTTTTATTAAAAACATTTTCGCGAACCTAAAACTGTAACTCATTACAGTATATTTTATTTCTAATACTTTTAATTTATAAATTTAAAATTGTATGTAAGAAGAAAACCCCAGAGTGTCTGATGTATAAACATTTTATTTACAATTGTACGAAATTTATTAAAAACATTAACACACTATAAAGCAGTAAATCAGTAAATCAATAGAGGTGTTACCTAACACCTAAGGGATTAGTATGCTTTTGTTTTACTGCTTTACTGCTTTAACTCATGTTTTACTGCTTTAACTTTCTGCTTTACTGCTTTAACTCACTGTTTTACTGCTTTAACTCATACATTACATAAGACCTTAAAGCAGTAAATCAGTAAATCAATAGAGGTGTTACCTAACACCTAAGGGATTAGTATGCTTTGGTATGTTTACTGCTTTAACTTTCTGTTTTTTAATAGTTTAATTTTACTGCTTTATCTCATATACATTACATACCTTAAAACAGAACAGTAAAACAATAGAGGTGTTAGGTAACACCTAAGGGATTAGTATGCTTTGTTTTACCATGTTTTACTGTTTTAACTTTCTGCTTTAATGTTTTAACTTATAAGTTTTACTGCTTTAACTCATATGTATTACATTTCTTAAAGCAGTAAATCAGTAAATCAATAGAGGTGTTAGAAGGTAGCACCTCCAAGACTAGTATTATTGCTTTATATTTACTGCTGAACTTGCTTTACTGCGAATCTTCTCCGGCTGGTTTGTTTTCTAACTTTCTGCTTTACTGCTTTAACTTTCTGCTTACTGCTTTAACTTTCTGCTTTACTGCTTTTAACTCATATGTTTTACTGTTTTAACTCATATATTTATTAACATTATGTTTTTTATTTTGTTTTAATACTTTTTATTTATTTTATTATTATTTTTATTTATTTTTATTATTATTTTATTTTTATTATTTTTATTATTTATTTTTATTTTTAAGACTAATTAAATCAGGTAGTAAATAATTGTATTATTATTTGTGTCTATACACATTCCTATGGACAATTTATACACACATTCACTATGACACTTATACACACATTTACCCATAGACACTTACTTAACACTCATAGACACTTACATTTACACTTATACACACGCGGTCACACACACACACACACACACACACACACACACACACACACACACACACACACACACACACACACACACACAGATTTACTTACACTCACACACAGATTTACATACACACGCAGATTTACTTACACATATAACGTATAATTTATTAAAACATTTTATGTTTTAATTAAACACGTACATTTATATTACTCATTCAAATATAACTAAAATTATTTCAAAGTTTCTTAAAACTTCTATAATAAATCAATCATTATCTTTGAACAAAGAATTTATTATTAACTGTTAATACTTTTTGTTTATAAATTTTATAACTATCAAGTTTTAAAATAACTTTTACTAAAATTTTATGAAATTTTATTAAAAACATATATTTTACGTACCTTAAAGCAATAAATCAGTAAGGTCAGCCCCTAGCACCCCTCTCAACCAAGCGTGCCATGTTATGTTCTTCTATTGACTTCTACTGTTTTACATCATCTTTTTAGCCATGTAATAAGTATAAAATAAATAGTTCTCTGCCAACATAACATGTATTTTATTAAATCATTCTAAGTTTTTATTTAAAAATAACAATTATTCACTAACATTTATATATTCACTCGAAGTTAACTAAAAATATTTCAAAGTTTTTTAAATAATTCGGGTTTTCTTTTTATTATTATTATCAGTATGTACATTGACAATCCATCATGAGAAAACACAACAACCCGCGCTAAATTCCTTATGGATACGAAACTGACTCTCTCTGTAAAATGTTGAAATGTTCACGAGCCTAAATCAGGGATAATCCTTTGTAACCCAATTTGCCTATTTCCAGGTCAAAATATATTTCAAACTGACCTTTTTCTGTAAAATGTGGTGCAATAACTACGTTAGGCCTAAATTTAGGCCTAAATTTAGGATAAGCCTTTTTGTAGACGGGCTAATTTAATCCTAATACCAGGTCAAAAGGTAATTCCAGTATAGACAAGAATCATTGTTATTATTATTTTTATAAATATATTTCAAACTGAAACATGCTGGATCGGTAAGATCCTTTAAGCAGGTAAGAATGAAATGTTTTCCTTACTTGTGATTGGTCGGAGTAGTTTTCCCCTAGTTCATAAGCACCACCAGGGCTCAGCATACGAGCCCCACCCGCAAGGCAGCAGCCTCAACCTCTGCACCTGCTGAGTCCTGGCCGTGGTCCCTTCGTGCCTGCTGCAAGTGCCCCGCAGGCGCAATACTCGCGTAACCGCCGCCGCGTGCCCGCAGGCAATATTTCCGCGTACTCGTTCGCCGTTTGCGCCCGCAGGCGCACATTCCTCGCGAATTATTATTTAGAACACGCCACATACACACACACACACACACACACACACACACACACACACACACACACACACACACACACACACACACACACTCACTTACACATATAACGTATAATTTATTAAAACATTTTATTTTTATTTTATCATTATACTTGGTGTTATTTACTTCATGCCTATTGTTATTATTATTTAGAACACACACACACACACACACACACACACACACACACACACACACACACACACACACACACACACACACACACACACACACACACACACACACACACACACTCACTTACACATATAACGTATAATTTATTAAAACATTTTATTTTTATTTTATACATACTTATGTTATTTACTTCATGCCTATTGTTATTATTTAGAAATCACCACATACACACACACATCGCACACACACACAAGCCACACACACACACATATGCATCTGCACAATATCAGCACCACCCACTCGATATTTTGATGCCTTCAACTTTGATGCCTCAGCTTTTGATGCCTCAACTTTGATGTCTCAGTTTTGATGCCTCAACTTGATGCCTCAGCTTTTGATGCCCCAACTTTGCGGCCTCAGCTTTTGATGCCCTAGCTAGATGCCCTCAACTTTAATAACTTAGCTTTGGTATCTCAGCTTTGGTGGTTCATCTTTGATGACTCATCTTTGATGGCGTCATCTTTGATACCACCTATATTATTGATTCATCTTATAAGCAGTTACACTTAACATAGACACATACACTTATACACACATACACTATATCTCTTATTCACACATATGCAAATACACATAGACACTTACACTCACACACAGACACTTACACCACATATAAGATATATATATATATATATATATATATATGAGGGTGTTATATATATATATATATATATATATAGTGGTTATATATATATATATATATATATATATATGTATAATATATATATTAAATATATATATATATATATATATATATATATATTATATATATATATATATATATATATATATATATATATATATATATATATATATATATATATATATATATATATATATATATATATATATATATATGCGGGAAATATTGCGTCTGCGGATGCACGCGGCGGCGGTTACGCGGAAATATTGCGCCTGCGGGAGCACGCGGCGGCGGGACGTGGCGGGATGCATTATAGTGGGGTTGACTGTCTTTGCGCGGAGGGCTCATGCTGAGCCCTGGTAGTTAGCTTATGAACTAGGGGAAACTACTCCGACCAATCATAAAGTAAGGAAAACATTTTATTCTTATCGTTAAAGGATCTTACCGATCCAGCATGTTTCAGTTTCAAATATATTTATAAAAATAATAATAACAATGATTCTTGTCTATACGGGAATTACCTTTTGACCTGGTATTAGGAATAAATTAGCCCGTCTACAAAAAAGGTTTATCCTAAATTTAGGCCTCAAATTTGGGCCTAACGTAGTTATTGCACCACATTTTACAGAAAGAGGTCAGTTTGAAATATATTTTTGACCTGGAATTAGGCTTAAATTGCCCCGGGTTACAAAAAGGATTATCCTAAATTTAGGCCTAAAGTATTATTTCAACACATTTTACAGAGAGAGGTCAGTTTGCATCTGTAAGTAAAGTGGGTTGTTGTAAGCTTTCAGATGGATTGTCAATGGCCATAGATAATAATAAATAAAAAGAAACCTGAATACAAAAAACTTTAAATATTTAGCAGCATCGAGGAATAATATAAATGTAAGTGAATAATGTTATTTTAAATAAAAACTTAGAAAGATTTTAATAAAATACATATGTTATGTTAGCAGAGAAAAACTTATTTTGTTATTTTTATACTAATTACATGGCTAGTTAAAGATGATGAAAATCAATAAATCAGTAAAACAGTAACTGGCATAGCTTACTGTTTTACTGATTTAATGATTTATTGCTTTAGGGTCAAAGTAAAAGACAAATTTTTAATAAAATTTCATAAAATTTTTAGTAAAGTTTCTATTTTAAAACTTTGATAGTTATGAAAAATTCTTATAATATATTAATAGTTATATAATAATTTCTTTGTTCAAAGATACTGATTGATTATTATAGAAGTTTTTAAGAAACTAAATAATTTTAGTTATATTTTGAATGAGTAATTATAAATGTTCTGTAAGCCATTAAACACAAAATGCTCTAATTAGAAATTAAATAAAGCTAGTATGTAAGCAACTGCAAGTAAATCTGTGTGTGAGCAAGTAAATCTGTGTGTGTGTGTGTGTGTGTGTGTGTGTGTGTGTGTGTGTGTGTGTGAATCATGTGTGTATAAGTGTAAATGTAAGTGTCTAAGGGTAAATAAGTGGCATAGTGAATGTGTATAAGTGTCATAGTGAATGTGTATATATCATAGTGAATGTGTTCTAAATAATAATAACAATAGCCATGAAGTAAATAAACATTATATAATAATAAAAATTAAAAATAAAATAATAAAATAATAAAAATAAAATAATAATAAAAATAAATAAAAATAATGTTAATAAAGAATTAAAAGTATAAATATAAAATAAAACATAATGTTAATAAATATATGAGTTAAAACAGTAAACATAATATTAAATAGTAAAGCGCAGAAAAAGTAAGTGAAAGAAGAAGAGCAGTGAAGCAGTAAAGGAGAAAAAAGTTAAAGCAGGGAAAGGATGTTAAAGCAGTAAAGCAGAAAGTTAAAGCAGTAAGCAGGAAAGTTAAAGCAGTAAAGCAGAAAGTTAAAGCAGTAAAGCAGTAAAATTAAAGCATACTATCCCTTAGGTGTTACTCTAACACTTATTGATTTACTGATTTCATTGTTTGAATGTAATGTATATGAGTGAAAGAGCAAAGCAGAAAGTTAAAGCAGTAAAGCAGAGTTAAAGCAGAGCAGCAAAACAAAAGCATACTAATCCCTTTGTTGTACACCTCTATTGATTTACTGATTTACTGCTTTAGCGTAGAATGTATATGAGTTAAAGCAGCAAGCGAAATTAAAACAGTGAAGCAGAAAGTTAAAGCAGTAAAGCAAAACAAAAGCATACTAATCCCTGTGTTAGGTAACACCTTATTGATTTACTGATTTACCGCTTAAGGGTATGTAATAAATAAGTGAGTTAAAGCAGTAAAATAGAAAGAAAGCAGTGAAGCAGAAAGTTAAAGCAGTAAAACATGAGTGGGGTAAAGCAGTAAAAACAAAAGCATACTAATCCCTTAGGTGCTAGGTAACACCCTATTGATTTACATTAGACTACTGCTTTAAGGTGTGTACTGTTAATGTTTTTAATAGTAATTTCGTACAATTGTAGTAAAAATAAAATGTTTAAAGAAACGACACTCTGGTTTTTTCTTCTTACATACACTTGAAAATTTTTGAGGAATAAAAGGTTAGTAAAATATAAAGATGTCTGTAATGAGTTACAGTTTTAGGTTCGCGAAAATGTTTTTAATAAAAATGTTTAAGTATGAAATAAAAATGAATGACTCATAGTATATTTGAAAAGAAATTCTTTGAAATGTTTAAGTATGAAATAAAAATGAATGACTGGGTGTTAGTGTTGTGTGTGAGTGTAAGTAAATCTGTGTGTGAGTAAGTAAATCTGTGTGAGTGTAAGTAAATCTGTGTGTGTAAGTAAATCTGTGAGTGTAAGTAAATCTGTGAGTGTAAGTAAATCTGTGTGTGTGTGTGTGTAAGTAAATCTGTGTGAGTGTAAGTAAATCTGTGTGAGTGTAAGTAAATCTGTGTGTGTAAGTAAATCTGTGGGCGTGTGTGTGTGTGTGTGTGTGTGTGTGTGTGTGTGTGTGTAAGTAAATCTGTATGAGTGTAAGTAAATCTGTGTGAGTGTAAGTAAATCTGTATGTGAGTAAGTAAATCTGTGTGAGTGTAAGTAAATCTGTGTGTGTAAGTAAATCTGTGTGTGTAAGTGCTTATAAGTGTCATAGTGTGTATGTATATATATTTATACTATGAAGTATGAAACTTATAACAAACCATGAAACTCATAAGATTATATAAGGAACCATGAAACTCATAGTTATAGAGAGAAGAGGTTATATATATATATATATATATATAGTATATAAGTAGATATGAGCAAGAAGAAGAAAGAAGAGCAGCAGCAGAGCATATATATATGGCAGATGGCGTATGAGAGGATGGAGAGGAGAGAAAGAGGAGGAGGAGGAAAGAGAGAGGAGTGAGAGATATATATATATATATCAAGAGATGAAGATTATGTTCCAGATACAGGAAAATAAGCGTAAAAGACTATATATTTATACTACGAAGTAAGAAACTTATAAAAACCATGAAACTCATAAGCATATATATATATATATATATATATATATATATATATATATATATATATATATATATATATATATATATATATATATATATATATATATATATATATATATATATATATATATATATATATATCAAGAGAAAAAGACTACGTTCCAGATACAGGAAATTAAGCGTAAAATACTATATATTTATACTACGAAGTAAGAAACTTATAAAAAACCATGAAACTCATAAGCATATATATATATATATATATATATATATATATATATATATATATATAGATATATATATGTTTATAAGGTATGAGGAAAGAGAGGAGGAGTGATTATAATATATATATATATATATATATATATATTATGTAGTGTATATATTATGTAATAAAAGATATATATAAATATCGATAGTGACGTCACTATCGATATATATAACGGTGACGTCACTTCGTGCGAAAATGATAAAATAAATTTGTTTAAACTTGAAAACACGTGATTTTAAAATTGGTTTTATGACTTTTTATTTTCTAAAATACAACGTGTTTAAGGACCTACGTTTATTAAAGATGGAAAGCATATATATATATATATATATATATATATATATATATATATATATAGTATATATATATATATATATATATATACCCACATATATATATATATATATATATGATGAAAACAGATATATATATATATATATATATATATATATATATATATATATTATAAGATATTAAATAAGTGACTTTGTGTATGTGTATTATTATCATTATTATTATTATTATTATTTTTATTTTTATTATTAAATCGGAAAATCATTTATCTACTTAGAAAACAATGGCAAGAAACTGCCTCGAAATGCTGAGCATTGCTCCACGTGCTAGTTCTACAAAATAATTATTTACGCATTGTAATTGTAATTATTTTAATAAAATTAATTAAGATAAAAATAAAATTTTCGTTATTATAAGATATTATTATTATCATTATTATATTATTATTATTATTATTATTATATTAATATTAATATTATTATTATTGATATTATTATTATTAAATCAAGAGTTTAAATATTTATAAATGATACAGGCAAAATCTCTCTAAAGCTCTCTCTCTCTCTTCTCATTTCCTGAGGTTTATAATGTTAATAACAATTTACTATGCAGGTTATATATATATATATATATATATATATATATATATATATATATATATATTATATTATTGAAGAGTAGTTATTATATATATATATATATATATATATATATATATATATGTTATATATATATATATATATATATATATATATTATATATATATATATATATATATATATATATATATATTATTATAATATTTATATATATATATATATATATATATATATATATATATTTAAAATATATATATATATATATATATATATATATATATATATATATATATATATATAAGTATATATAGAGATATAATAGTAAGAATATATATATATATATATATATATATATATATATATATATATATATATATATTATTATTATTATTATTATTATTATTATTATTATTATTATTATTATTATTATTATTATTATTATTATTATTATTTTTATGCCGCGGACTTGGTGCAGATTTGGAAATTATATTATATATTCTCCTAATTCGTAGCGCTGGACGGGTGGTTAAAAGGTCAGGGAATTGCCCTAGAGGTAAGCGGTCGAGTTCTATTTTGAAATATGACCCGGATAGAACTCGAAGCGGTGAAGACGTTAAGGCTTGAGGTAGTAAGGAAGGTTAAGAACAGAAGAATGTGTGTGTGTGTGTGTGTGTGTGTGTGTGTAGATGTGTGTAGGGACGGGCATGGTGGGACGGGGTACAAGGAGGGATGTGAAAGGCGTGGATGTGAACCAACGCTTCAGGCGGGGTGGGACACGCGGCGGGCGGGAATACGCGGCGGCGGGAAAACGCGGCGGGCTTGCGGGTCGCACCTGCGGGTGCCCAGGATATCATGGTCAAATAAGGTTAAGACATCAAAAAGGGCTAAGCCCCTAAAGACAGATCAAAAATTACCGCAAAAATGACCCATGGTCAAAAAAATTAGGGGGCGTAAAAATAGGGGGCAATACGTACAACGGTTGCTGACGCAAACGTGGCGTAACCCTTCTTCGAAGGGTTGCAAAAATTAGGTTGCCAAAAATTAGGGTTACAAAAAATTAGGTTGCCAAAAAATTAGGGTTGCCAAAAAATTACCGTGGGCCAAAATTGACCCATGGAAGATCAAAGGGTTGGTCGAAAAAAGGTCAAGGGCGGTCGGTCAAGGCCCAAAAAGGTCAAGGGCAGGTAAAAACCCCGTTGGTCAAAATGACCAACACTAACAATATCCCTCTAATACTACTTTCTTTACCCATATATATATATATATATATATATATATATATATATATATATATATATATATATATATATATATATATATATATATATATATATATATATATATATATATATATATATATATATATATATATATATATATATATATATTTTTGTTGCTACAGGTATTTATATATATATTTTTGTGTGAGAAGATATTTAGAATATATATATATCGTAATTGCCTCACAATTACTCTTTACTTCGAATGCATACCATATTTGGTAAGCTATGCATTTATGAAAATTAGAATGCGTCATACTTTAAGAATCCTTTCGCTTGCAAGCCAACGCAATACTTACAGGTATGGCCTTGTAAATGAGATGAACGCTGGTCGTTTCCTCTCGGTTACAAGAAGCCGCGTCAGTTCCCTGTGACTAGTCAAACTATCGTGATGTTTTGGTGATTGTGATATGGATGTAAATCTATAGAGCACTATGCTTCATATATATATATATATATATATATATATATATATATATATATATATATATATCGTGAGAATATATATATATATATATATATATATATATATATATATATATATATATATATATATATATATATATATATTATATATATATATATATATATATATATATAAATATACCTACTATATTTCGTGTGTAGTGATAGTTTATACCAGTCATAGTAATAAAGTGTTTAGTAAATCCTCAATCTGCGCTATGCTCGAATTCAATATTTTCATATATATATAATATAAAGATATATATATATATATATATATATATATATATATATATAGTTATATATATATATATATATATATATATATATATATATATATATATATATATATATATATATATATATATATATATATATTAGTTATATATATATATATATATATATATATATATATATATATATATATATACATACTATTATATAATTATATGGCCATATAATTATATATACGTATGTATTAGTTCTAAACTTTATTTACAGTTATTTTTAAATTTATTTCCTAATGCTGGATGTAAGTCTCTCGAAGCCATTAGAGATGAGAGAATTCCACTTTGTGTAAAGAAAGAATTTTTGTATAAGTAGAGGTAAGAAACATGTGTAATCAAATTAATTATAGTAAAGAGTATAAAAAATAATCTACTATTCATAACACGTTTTAAATTATCAAGAGTAAAATGAAACCTTTATTGTACAAAATATAAATGCATGTAAATGTTAATTACAAAAGAATCATTATGTAATCATCTTCAGAACTGCTACATATGGAAGATATATAAAAGTGTTCAATTAATTGTATGATTAATGAGTTTTATATTATTCCTATTATATGTTTCTAATTTTTTATATAATGTTTTTTAGGCGATTTTTACTGAGTCTGATTAATGGTTAGAAGTCCACCAGTGTGGCAAAATAAAACTTTGCTGTAGAAGACTCCTTATTGCCCTGTGTGCCGAGTCGAATTAACAATTGGAGAAAATTTCCATATTGGCAGCCTGATGCCAAGGATTTCCCGTTCCGTTACTTCCGAGATGCAATATAGTCAGATGATGTTTCAAGGGTCCGAACCCCGGACCGACGCCCCACGACTCAGAAGCCTCTACTTATTGGGCAGCATCGAGAGATGCATAAGTAAGATTTTAGATGTGATCAACAAAGTTTTCATCACATCTAAGATATATATAATAATATATATATATATATATATATATATTATATATATATTAATATATATTATATTATATATTATATATTAATATAATATAGTATATATATATATATATAATTAACCTAAAAAGAGAGTATCTCTATAAAAAAAAAGTTTTCCGGAAAGCAAATTCAGGTTGATCAATCATACTTTTAGCAATTAAAAAATTATTATTTTTATTGTTATATATTTTTATTATGATTATTATCATTATTATTATATTATTATTATTATTTACATTATTATTATTAAAGAGATGATCAAGGCCTTTCATCGTTATTTAACCACACTATATAAATAATTAATATTGGTTTGGAAAAATATTTCCACACTAATTAATATAATAATTAATAATTAATGATAATTAATCTATGTCCATTTTGTCAAATTTTAAATATTTTCTAAATGAATGTCATATTGTACCGCGCAAAGCGAATTAAGGTTAAAGAAAATTTGAAATTGGGGGGAACCGGGGAAGATAATAACTAATTATCCTATATTCCTTCATCTCCTCCTTCATTCTTTTTCTTTTTCTTTAACTTGGCAACTGTGTTGAAAATTGCAGAAACAAAGAGAAAAAATTCTCAGGAGGGAGTTTCAAAGCCACGCCTCACAAAAAACGTTGTTCGCTGTGTCGGAGTCGTGAGCGAGAAGTTGTTTACGAAAAATTGGAGTCGGAGGCCCGAAATCGAACTAACAGACCAACGGCTTAAAGCGTTGGTATGCGGCTAATATAAACATTTCGTTCAAACTCCGCCAAACGCCACACACTTTAGAGCATCATTGGAAACAGAAAAATCCTTGAAACTGAATTTTCTTCCTTTCTACTCTCTTCAAAGCTTATTTCAACCCCACTTTATATATATATTATATATATATTATATATATATATATATATATAATATATAAGATAATATATATATAATATATATATAATATAAATATATATTATATTATATAATATATCTACTTTATTCTGTGTGTCAACACACATTACGTTGATTTTTATGGGAACCTACTATGGGGCCGAGTAATAGTGATAAATAATTTAGTCATATATATATTATATTATATATAGATTATAATTATATAATAAATAATATATATATATATATAATATATTATATATCACCCGTAGTGAGGTAACACCAAAACTAATAATCCCTATATCTCCAAGCAGAAGGCCTGCGGAAGCCCCATTTCCCCAAAAGCTAACTAAATATTAAGGTAATTTAAGATCATATATATAGTATATATATAATATATATATATATATATATATAATATATATAATATATATATATATATATATATATATATATATATATTATATATATATATATATAATATATATAGACAAGTTAAGTTGGGAAAAAACGAAAAAAATTTATGAAGATTTTCTGTTTAAAACACCTCAATTAGGTGAAATAAACATCGCATAGTAGTAAAAAGATAGTCTGAGTAGTAGAAGTAGTAGCATACGAGATCTGCGGACAACATTTTTTCTGTTGAGTTTTCCACCAGTTTGATACTGTTGGTTAAATATTGGGAACCACCTACAACTATTTTTCGCAATTTAGTAAAATTCTACATAAATATATATATATATATATATATATATATATATATAACATAATAATATATATATATATATAATATATACCTACAACTATTTTTCGCAATTTAGTAAAATTCTATATAAATATATATATATATATATATAGTAGTATCGAGAGGGTCCGCAGACAACATTTATAGTTCCAACACTAGTTAACATTGCTGTTTGAGAGCATACAGGAGAGATATTTAAGTGTCATACCGACATATTGTGCATTATTTTGTGATTACGAAAAAACAAAATGGCGGAGAAACCGATTTCAGAGATAGGAGATAAGGGTGCTGCTGACGAAGAGAGAGATAATGAGAATCTTGAAGTGAATGAGGGTAGTAATGACGAAGGTCATAATCCAGATCAGGCAAACGGAGGGGGGGGCGGAGATGAAACGCCCATAACCCAAGAAGGGGGACGAGCTCCCCTAGGGATTTCCCCCATCCTAACTCCTTTGAATCCAAGAGCCAGTCCGAACCCCTACACCGCTCTTCTTAGCCAGACATCCCAAGTAGTAAGGGAGGGAGCCCCTCCCCCACGGGTCGAAACTCCACCATATATGCAAAAAACGGTTGCAGTGGATCAACACGTGGATCTACAGTTTAAAGAGTCCTACCACTATTGACACTTACTGTTAAAAGAAAAACTCGTAGAAATTGGGGGGATTCGAAACTCATAACCTCAATGAAAGCAAGTGGGAGGGTGTAGAGATACCGAACACCTCCCCATGGGGGACAGGAGACCCCCCAGCGATCCAAAACCAAACTATAGGATCGGTCCAAACCCCTGCTGGGCCTAACGCCGCTCAACAACAGACAAGCGTCCTCACAGGAGGAGTTATGGGAGGAAACACCAACGAAGGTGCTCCAGCAGGACAGAACAACTTAAATTACGGGTTCTTACCCACGGGGACGATGCCCCAACCTCTCTATTACGCAGGCATGCCACCTGGTAATTACACCATGCCTAACCAACCACCACCTTACCCTGGAGTATGGCAAGGTTATCCCTATATGCCTCCACAACCCATTGGAGTCCCCTATTACCCAACTAACCTGTTTAACACCGCTTTCCCAACGATTCCCGAGAATTTGAAATTATTTGGCAAACATCTGAAAACAAGAACATGGAAAGGAATCTTGTATCCAGACTTCGTCACTTCTTTGAATGAAAAGCTAGATGCTTTAGGCCCACTAACTGAAAGTCAAAAGATCACTTTCGCAAAGTCAGCAATATCATCTGACCAGAACAGTGAAGCTAGAAAATACCTTCTCAGAGAAAATAGTTTTTCAAAATTCACCAGATTAGAAGATTTTCTCGCTCAGTTAAAAACTTTCCTACAACCGGAGGAGAGGAAAACGATTTTCGAACTCTGGTTGGACTTCTTAGAGTACAGAAGAAGAGAGAGAGAGACTCAATCTTCACTGATTTTGTGTTAGAGTTGAAAGACCGGTTACGAAAGTATCAGAGCCGCCTTCACGATTTGGATGATAAAGCAATGTTCAACTCAAGGCAGATAAACATTTTGGTTACAGGGAAGATCATTCAAAACGTAAATGAAAGAAGAGATGGAGAGAGATTACGAGAGAAGATCCTTAGGGTATTCGATACAGAGATGAACTTAAATGAATTGATAGAAAAGTTATCTCAAATTTCAAACGGAGCCTTATTAAAAGATGAGAATAGAAGACCGAATGAGGTCCGCACCACTAGGGTATTTCTGGCCAAAGAGGAATCGGGAGGGAGACAGAGGGTTGGAGTTAATAATTCATACAGGGATAACAGGGAACCTTTT
Organism: Trachelipus rathkii; assembly: GCA_015478945.1. Lineage (NCBI taxonomy): Eukaryota > Metazoa > Arthropoda > Malacostraca > Isopoda > Trachelipodidae > Trachelipus > Trachelipus rathkii. Next base: position 7,243 of record JABUQX010108102.1, on the reverse strand, counting down.
CATAAGCCAAGGTATGAGGATAAGGGCAGGGAGGAGGTGAGACCCAGCTACACTCCTCAAAGGAGGAGAGATGAGGTAAGACCGAGTAATACTTTTCAAAAGAAAAGAGAAGAAGTGAAGACAGGGTATGTTACACCGAGTTTTAAGGGTTTCTTAAAGAAGATGTCCGCCCAGGAGCTAAAAGAACATTCTGTGTGCTTCTTTTGTGAGACGGTGGGACACTCGTCCCAAGCATGCCGCTGGGAATTGCCTTACTGCCGAGAATGCATGGCATACCATCGAAGGGGGTCGCAACCTAAGTGTAGAGGAGCACCGCCCTGGAGACCTACCCCAGATACCCCGCTGATGTTCACTCCATACAATAGCAAGATCGATATGGAAAAAGGGGTAAGAGCGAGAAAGCCAGAGTCTTACAACCCAGACAGGCGAGGGCCCAGGACCTTTTCCAAGAAAAGGGAAGGGTACAAGCCTCCAGATGGGAAAGTAAAGACTAACGCGAGAGTATATATGGCTGAGAGCCAGCCAAGAGATTTTGAGGTGAATGAAGAAGTGGAGTATGGTGATGAGATGTATGAAGGAGAACTTTCTCATCCTCAGGATAGGATAGAGAATGAAAATTTTTAGAATCGGGCAAAGAGAGGAGACGGGTGAGAAAAAAGTTTAAAGAATAATGAAAAGGTTTGGAAGTTAAGAATCTATGATTTTGCGTACGTGCAGCAATCTTTTAGGCTGGGACGACACTTTTACACGAACGTTTACCTTGCTCCATCTATGAGTAGTAGGGAGGCGAAGACCAAAGTTTTGGTTGACACCGGATCTAGCGTTAGTATTGTCACCGCCCGGCGGCTCAAACAATTGGAAAAAGAGGGAAACTTCAAAGTAGCCCTCCGGAAGACCGATTTAGTAGTACAGGGGGTGAACAGTAAGCCAACGGTATTGAAGGGAGAAATACAGCTATACCTTCGCCTGCATAAAAAACATTACCTCACTACATTCCAAGTGAGTGATATAGATGGAGAAAATAGTTGGGATATTCTTTTGGGTAGCAACGTTTTGTCTAACATTCCCATAACTTTAAACTTCTTTTCTGCAAAAATGTCTATCAAGGAAGATAGAGAGGTAGACATTCCGATCTTTGCCGATCCACTAGGAATTTATTTGGTTAGAGAATTTTCTGATGGGAATCTTAAAAGAATAAGAGACCTCAAGAAAAAGGAGGAACAGTTGCCCCAGGCCCGAGGGCCTAGAGGGGGGAGAACAAAGGATTCGAACCAAATTTTCGCTAAACCACCCGCACGTGCTGCGGATAAGCATCTTTTTCCTAAGAGGACCGCCTTGCCAGCTAAAAACGTACGCAACGCGGATAAGCATCTTTTTCATAGGGAGGCCGCCTGGTCAGTTAAAAACGTACACGCCGCGGTTGAATCTCATTCCTATCGGAAGAGCAATCTGTCTGCATCCCAAGGGGGAGAGACAGCCTCGTCAGCACGAAATTCGCATAGGCAGCCAGTGCCTAGGCATGGGAAAAGAGATAGGGAAATTGCCTTGAAAGGAGAAGCTCAAGTGGAGGCAGACAAGATGAAAAGGGACAAGGTGGGCGTCATGAACCCACCCCTCACTCATCGCAGCGCTGATCCCAGAGGGGCCAGATCCAAGCTCAAGCACACTCCCTCAGTTTTGAAAGAAAATTTGGGCCAATCCGAAGATTTGGAAGTTTTAGAGAGCGATGACCATGAAGAAGATGGCCATTTGATGATTGATGAAGAAATTAAGATAAATTTGAAGGTAATTGAGAAGACTGTTTTGCCTAGTCAATCATGCGGATATCTAAAACTCCGACCTGAAACTCAAAATGATTTTGAACTCGAGCGAAAGTGCATAATGACCCCAGCGTTTACCAAAGGACCGCTGTACGTCGCGAACACAATTAGCCCGGTGAGGGATAACACAGTTATCCTCAGTTACATAAATTTGAGCGACAAATCATTTTATTTGAACAAAGGTGTGAATCTAGGAGAAGGGTATCCGATTATTAGCAAACAGAAAGGGAGAAGCACAGACGAAAGAGGACACCAGAGAACAGTTTCTGCTAATGTAGCCACCTGCTCAAAGGGTCTTACGAAGACAGAGTTAAGGCGAGTATACAAAGAAATCATAGAAGAGAAAATGTCAAAAGAAGATGCAGAGAACTGTCTTCTCGAAAACCCAGAGTATCTGGAGGAATTGCTAGAGCTCCTCATGGACTACCATGATGTATTGGCACTAGATGATGATGCTGTCCCAGTCTGTCCACTCCAGAAATTTAAGATTGAGCTGTTACCCGATGCCCCTAAAGTAATCTTTCGAAAACAGTACAGATTACCGCACCGGTACCTGCAGGACATCGATGATTTCACAGATTCAGCACTAAAAAAGGGATACATCAAAGCAGGGTACAGCCCCCATTCGTCCCCATTGCTGGTTGTGGCAAAAAAGAACAGTCCGAAACCAAGGGTGTGTCTGGATTACAGGTACCTCAACTCCCATAGCGTTCAGGACGTGTTTCCTCTGCCTTCAATCGACGAGATTTTTACATCCCTAGGGGGTAACACGGTATTTACATCTGTAGATTTACTCGATGCATACAACGCCTTGGAGATAGAAGCGGAGACGCAAAAGTTGATGGCATTTAGGACGAGGAAGGGCCTCTGGTGTCCCACTCGCTTGATGTTCGGGCATAAGAATGCTCCTAGCATTTATGCCCGCACAATGACAATGGCCTTAAATCATCTTCTAGGGCCTGTAGCACAAGTCTATCTAGACGACGTATTGGTGCTAGGAAGGAACGTGCCAGAACACTTTGAAAATTTGAAGAAAGTGCTCACCGCTTTCAGAGAAAATAAGCTGAGAATAAAATTATCCAAATGTAGTTTTCTACAATCAGCCGTTTTGTACCTGGGATTCAAGATAGGAAGACATGGAATTAGCCCAGATCCGGCCAAGGTAGAAACAATGAAGAGTTTCGTCCCTCCTACAAATGTAAGAGACACAGAGTTTACTTGGTTTCTTCTCTTATTTTCGCTTCCTCATAAAGGACTTTGCCGCGGTAGCACAACCTTTGTACGATCTGATAAAGAAAGATGTCCCTTTCCTCTGGACGAAAAGACAACAACAAGCTTTCGACACTTTAAAAGAGAAACTAGTGGTGCAGCCACAACTAACTTTCCCTGATTACAGCAAAGAATTCTTCGTGAATACAGACGCCAGTAATTACGGAATCGGAGGAGTGTTGTACCAACTGACAGATGAAGGGAAAGAGAAGCCCTTATCTTTCGTGTCCCGGACACTCAGGGGCAGTGAGTTAAACTATGATACGATCGAAAAGGAATGTTTAGCCGTGGTGTTCTGCTTGCAAAAGTTTAAGAACACCATCTTCGGCTATAAAGTCACTATCATCACTGACAACCAACCTCTCTGCTTTATTTTTAGAAATAAGCAGCAGACCGGCCGTTTAGCTCGATGGAATCTCTTAGTAAACAGTTTCTCACCCACCATAGTGTACAAAAAAGGAAAGAATAACGTTGCCCCTGACTATTTGAGTAGGCATCCGGCATCTAACGTGTTTCTGGTCAAAGAAATAGCGAAAACAGGGAAAACAGAGAAAGCAGAGAAAGCAGAAACAACAGAAAAGTTCCCTCGAATAGATTTCGCTTTGAGTCGGGAAAATTTCATCAAGGAACAACAGAAATGTCCCCGTGTAGGAAAATTGGTAAAATGGGCCGAAGAGAATCCCAGAACACACCCACACATCTTAATAAAAGGCATCTTACATTACGCTGTGGAAGCAAAACCTTATCTTGTACATGTTCCGGATAGTATGATTTACAGTGTGATAGACCAGTGCCACGCTTCACTCGCTAGCGGACACGGTGGTCAGCAAAGAACTGAAAAGAGAGTAGAGGAAAAATACTATTTTCCTGGTATTCAAAAGTTAGTAAAAGAATACTGTAGCCAATGTGTATCATGCGCTAGAACTAAGGGTCCTAGACCCCCTGTAGCAGAGATCAATCGATGGCCGCTGCCGTACACACCTTTCTCACGCGTTCATGTTGACAGTATTGGAAAATTGCCAGCTTGTACAGGATCAGGAGCCAAATACATCTTAGTATTTCGCGACGTTTTGACACGGTATGTCGAATTAGTGCCTTGCAAGACGAGAACGAGCGAAGAATGTGCCAGAGCATTGCAAGAGAGGGTCATATGTAGACATAGTGCCCCTCAACTGCTTGTCTCTGACAATGCCTTGGAATTTACGAGTCAGGTATTTAAAGACCTATGTAAGGCGTGGAGGATAAAGAAGGTGGAAATTTTGCCTTACAAACCATCCCAAAATGGTGTTGTGGAAAGAATAAATGCTGATATTGAATCTTTCTTGCGACACTACGTGAATGCAAATCACCGAGACTGGGATAAGTACCTGAGCTTTGCCCAAATCGCTATCAATTCCGCGTATAATCGATCTATAGGGTCTTCTCCCCATTTCCTTTTGCATGGGTATATAAAAAGGCTCCCTTACGAGATGCCTGATTATGTATCACCCTTTGTGAATAAGTCCGAGAAAATGAGATTCATTTCGGACGAAGTAGATACGATAGTAGAGAGGATCGATTATATAAGAGATTTGGCAAGAGAGAAGTTAGAAGCGGAAACCACAAAAACTTTGGAGCAACAACATAAAAGGGCCAAACAAAGAGAGTTCAAAATAGGAGATTATGTTTTCGTTAGAGCAGTTAAAAAGCCCCATCAAAGTTCGAAGTTATGTGTCAAGTTTGACGGGCCATATATCGTCCAATGTTTGAGAGGACCTAACAAATTGATGGTGTATTGCTTAGAATCAGGCCGAACCTTCCCTGTTCATGTAGACAACGTTAAGGTGGTCCCGGCAGAAAAGTTCACCGAGTCACACTTTGACTTTATGAATGATGAAGTTTGGAATCCCCACGCAGTGGAAGAAATGTTAAGCTCCAAAGAACAAAAAAGGGAAAGAATTGAGGAAAGACAACAGAGAAGCGACCCAGGAGTCCCTTCCGAGAGAGAAGAAGAAAGAGGAGAAGAGGAGGAAGAAGACGAAGGAGCAGAAGAAGACGAAGAAGTAGATGAAGTGGAAGAACTTCCTCCTCCCACAGATCAAGTGTCTTCCCAATATTCTTTCCAAATTCCCATAACGCCACAAATTCAGTCCGGACACAGCTACTTTCCAACTCCCCATCCCCCACAATCTCAGCAGGAATACTACAACTCTTACTCTATTCCCCCACCTCAACAGGTACCGAGTAGTTCAAATTATTGGAGCCCTCCGACTCCAGTGCAACAACCGACCCCGGTGGACCCCGTAAGAGAAAGTAAACCCGTGGAAGAAAGAAGATTTAGCGATGAGATTGTAGAAAGAAGAAGATACAGCGATGTAGTCGTCGGAAGAGCGCGTCCAGACAGTGAATTTAAGTGTTCCACTCCTAAAACTGACTTCCCGAAAACTCCCTCCAACCCTGCGGTTCGGAGAAAAGAGTTTAGACCATCTTTATCCCCTATTCAGCAAGAGATTTCCCTAGAAAACCCTGTTCAAGAAATTTCTCAGGAGCCACCAGCACACGAAGGTGAGGTGTATGGAGCCTATGGTGGAGCCCCTCCAAGAACAAATTCCCCTGTGAAATCTCCAATTTCCCCAGTGAAAGATGGCCACTACCCCATTCCCCCGGTCGTAGATTCATCTCCTAAGGTGTTCATCCCAGATAACAGAAAACAGGACCCCTCTTACAGGCCCCATAATCTGTTCACTGGTCCTAGAGATTCTACACCCCGAGTTACCCGAAGTCAAACAAGGATGAAGGAACAAGCTTTACAGCAACGGCCCGAGGCAAGTGACAACACGGAGACTACAGCGAAGACTCCTGTCCAGCCTCCACCTGTCGAATTGGATTTGAACACCACAGTCCGTGGAGGGAAAACTTGGTATTTGCCTCCTGGTTACTAGTTCATCCCAATTTTGTATATACTTCTGTATATTCCTAGATTTAAGAGAAAATTCTTTTAGTTTGTAGAATGGATTCTTCTTATTCTGTTAGTCTAAGAAGGATACTTTTAATTTTAAGAACTTGATGAAAGTACATTTCGCTTCGCGTCTGTACTAAAAAAAATTTTTTAGTTAAGAAATACTTAGTGGATTAGGAAAACCATTAGACTGGATTAGACGACGATCGTCATAATTTTAAGAAAATTAGCTTGGATTAGTACACATTCTTTAAAAAATTAAGGAAATTAGTCGGGATTAATACATATTCATAAGAATTCTAATCTTAGAATTTAGATGTAACTTCGATAGATCTTAGAATAGATTAATTCAATACTAGTTTTACTCATTTTTTTATATAAAGAAACCTTTTAAAAATATGTTTCACTCTCAGAACAAGGGGGGGGACAGCAATTTTTAATACAAAAAATAAATACAAAATAGAAAATCCAAAAAACTTTTCTATTAAGAAAACAAAAAAAATAAGTAAGTAAGTAAGTAATAAAACTAAATTAGAAAGTAAGCTACTAATAAAAAATCAACTAGTAAGTAAGTAAGTAATAAAACTAACTAGTAAATAAACAACTAAGTTTTAAATAGTATATAACGTTGAGTTTAAAAAACTCTTACTTTTAGATTTTAAGTCAACTAACTCGTTTATAGTTAAGAAATCATTTAGTTTAGTTAATAAAACGCGAACGCTTTAACTAACCAATTAATTTTAAAATGTTATTAAACATAATTAGGCGACCTTTAAATATATCAAAACCAAGAAAAGTATAAAGTATAAATATTTCAGAAATGAATTTCGGAATACCAACTTTGTTGCTACTCATCATCGTATCAACAGGCCAAAGCAATCTCATAAACGAAAAAGAAGAAACAAAGATTCTACCTGGTTTAGTTCTATATCGTACGGGAGAAGTTAACTTCATAGAAGGATACCTCGACATTTAGTTATCTCCTTAGAATGTCCCTCCAGACATGTCAAAGAAAAACAATCACCAAGACAAAACTAAACTAGTAAACCAACGTCAAAGAATCATCCTCCATTCGTTCGAACCCATGTTCTAAACGCTTTCAATACACCAAAGGGCTCACCAATTTTTTGGAAAAAATTTCCAAGGCTATGACCATTCAGCTAAAAGTCTTAGCCCAGAATTGAACGAGTAATGAATGCCTTGGATCTCTGCAACG
>JABUQX010108101.1:85000-103565 GCA_015478945.1 Trachelipus rathkii | reverse complement strand
AAAAAAATAATTAACATAACACTAAAATAACTAATTAAATATAATATATAATTAAATAATTAATTATATATATATAATATAATCTATTTATTTTAAATGTAAATGTTTATTTACCTTAAACCGTAATATGAATTCATTAATATGAGATGTGGTTTTTGGATACAAATAATAATAATAATAATAATAATAATAATAATAATTATAAATAATTATAATAAATATAAATAATAATTTAAATAATAAAATAATAAAAATTTAAAAAAAAATATATAAAAATTATATAATAATAAAAAAATAAAAAAAAATATAAAAATAATAAAAATAATAATAAAAAATAATAAAATAATGTGATAAGAATAATAAAAAGTATATTAACAATTCATAATAAATAAATAAATGTTTCTTTTAATTGACATTGAAATTTTGGTATTTATTATTTTTAGTTTTTAACTAATATTGGTTTCTTTTCAGTTATCGATAGTTCCTTAAAATTTAAATTTAATTTTTTCTTAATAACTTTAGTTATTAGTTTTAATACTGTTAGTACACAATCGCTTGTGTGTGTGTGTGTGTTGTGTGTGTATTAATATGTGTGTGTATATCTCTTATTGTGTATAGTTGAGTGTGATGTGGGTTATGATGTATGAGTGTGGGTGTGTAGGATGGGGTGGTGTGGTGTATGGGTGTGGGTGTTGGTGATGTGGTGTGTGTGATATAGTAAATGATGTTAAATTTTTTAATACTATATAGATGCTTGTTGTAGTGCGATATATTTTTTGAGCGAGTTGGCAAAAAAATAAATCAATGAAATCGCTAATGATCAGATCGAAGGCTGAATTATGTCAGGTTTTGGGCGCAGGTCTTGAGAGTGATTAGGTTTCTATTGATCATTTTGCATAACGCGGGTTTCGCTGCCTTTGTGTCTGTGGTCTATAATCACGAATCTGTGTATATCACCTCTTCTTAAAACTCTCGATACAACTGTTATTATTATGTCTGAGACCCAGCTGTCTCAAGGCAATTCTTTTTCAAATAATTACATTATATTAATACTCGTAGACTCACAAAAACTATTTTCTATTAATTTCTCCAGTTCTATAATTGTGGTTGTTATCTGATTGTCTATTAGATCTCAAACATAAACACTCACTATTGTTATCCATCGTCTCTTTATGAAGAATCATTTGAATGATTCTTCCTAATTTCTCTGTATGTTCGTAGGTGATCTAATATCTTTTTTTATACACCTGATTACTATCATTACTTTTAGATGGTTTCTGCTATTTTAAGTGTCTTCACCTCATATATATGGAACAGATTATTCATATTATTTTTAAATTATAAATTAAGACTATTCTTACTCTACTTCTCCTTATGAAGTAGATCATAGGTTTCTTTTTTTCTGCTTCTCAAATGTTCTGAGTATAATCCGTCGTATATTGAGGGCGATTTCAACGTACACCACACTGAGGTGGTTGGGCTCCTCTCACATAATGCAGTTAGTTTTGATTGGTTGAAGTGAGGCGGCATAAACTTCCTCACATGAATAATTCTTTCAACGCATGTTCTGTAAGATAACAGTTAAATTAAGGAACCTACCACATATTATCCCGGATCGTTCTTACTATAATCCATTCTATTGAATACGCTTTGAATTATTGATCACCATTTACTCGCTTTATCTCTGGTATTTAAAATACACCATTTTCTCCTACTTTCATTTGGTAACTTATTTGATTCACACATGCGCTATTATTGTAAGCTCTTATAATATAACACTTTTTCCAGCAGCAATTCCACTGCGCCTGAAGAATTCAGTTACATTTCTGGCATTTTAATGGGCTAATTGGTTAAGCGGTGAATTGTGCGTTGTTTTTTGGTCATAACATACTTTTGGAATGAATCCTGCTTTGACTCCGGTGAATAATGCCTTCGTGTTCAACTTCTCGCTGTACTCTCAGGTGAGTGGATTTGGCTCGTATAATCATTCCGAATGGTGATGAGACATGGACTCTCCAATTTCTTCATCTCAACCTATTACATTCTTACATCCCACAAAATTCACATGGTTATTTTTCGCATGGAGCTTGTTTCATCGCTCAATTATAAGGAGAGAGACATATTTTGGTATCGGGCATGGGTAAACGTAATCATCTTTCATTTTTTCATACCTAAGTTTACTATTCCTTAACTAATCTTTCTTTCTGCTCGAGATGTTGCAGGGATTACTATTCGAGCAGGCTAAGCGCTCAGCTTATCTCAATACTCCATAAAGTAAATGAGGTGCGACATAAGCCTGCTTGTTACCAAACTACAGTAATAAAATTTATACTTGAAGCTTACCTTTTAAGCCTGAAAAAGACATCTCTAAACACATTATTAGTTATATTAATCTGCCTCAATTTCCTCCCCTTTATTCGCTCTAGATGGCTTCTCGTTGGCTAAATACAGTCGTCCTTACTTGACTAAGGCCAATCTCTGTCGTTCATAGTCCTGTAATTTTTTCAGTGTACTGAATTCTCTGATTCCTGGACTAAGATTCTGGTCATATCCTGACCTCCTCCTGTAACTTCTTCATTATCTTTCAGCGAGTTTCCCATGTTCTTTTACTTCATGTAATAATATACACATGAATTATCGTTTTGATGCATTGGATCCTGCAGATGCTATTGATAATCGTCTCCAGTGTAAGGCTCTATGATAAGTGCCCGGATGGCATTTCATATCTCCCGTTTAAGATGTTTATTGAGGGATGTGTTTTAGCCTTTTTGAGCGTGGCAAGTGCCTTCCATCGTTTCAACTCATTTACGTCTCTCATATTGTCTTATAATTATCATTAACTTATTCCTTCAGGCTGGAAGCGAGCACAATAGTCGCAAATCAGTATTATCAACTCGTTAAATAAAAGTGGTAGCCGCTCTGATCCTTTTTCTAACCTATCGCCCTATAGCTCTCACTTGTATTCTATCTAAGAATTTTCTTTGAAACTCTTTTAACTCTCATTTCCCTTGGTATCATCTGGAGTCTCATTCCCTTGTCTTTCAGATCATTCAGTATGGCTTCTCGTGCTCGAGGTCAATGCTGTGAGCATACTATTCCTTATCGTACACTGATTTTATGGTCTTTCTGCCTTAGGGACCATGGTTGGAGTCTTAGCGTGGTGTGCGCTTGACATATTCCAAAGCTCTTTTGACCGGGTTTGGCAACCGAAAGGTCACTGCTCTCTAAGCTCCCTTTACCTGTTTGGCGATTTCCATACCTTCTCTTTCGCTTTACTCTCCTTTATGTTTTCTCTCCGATCGGCTCTAGATCAGCACTCGTTTGATGGAGCGAGCCTCTTCCTCCTTTCCTGTTAATTGTGGTGTTCGCAAGGTTCTGATTCTACCCAACTTTATTCCTCTTTTCTATGCAACGATCTGCCTCAGCTGTACGTTCCAACGTCGTGTCTCTTATGCCGATGACGCGAACGCGCTCACCTGTCTACTCACTTAAAATTGCTCCCTCTTTTGTTCTAGAGTGGCCTCTCGTCTTAGCTTTCCGATTCTTATTCTTGCCGATCTGGATAGGGATTTCCCATGGGTCACCGCAACCTTGTAAAATTCAACTCTTTTAAAACTCAACTCTCCACATCTCCATATTTCGTCAGTAGACTACCGTCCCTACGTTTCCTATTTTTCTTCAGACTGTCTTCTTTATAAGTCTCTATCCATTAGAATAATAGCGAATTATCGATTCTTAGTTTTTCTTATAACTATTATAACAAATAAATATTTGTTACGTTTTGGAATACCTCTTCAGTATTTCAATGGTATATCACACCTGTTGCAAAAAAGCTGGGAGTATCTGTTCAGGTTGGAGGGAATTTTTTTTCCTCTGCACAGCTCTTCCAATTATATAAGGCCTTATTCGCCCTTGTATGGAGTACTGTTATCACATTTTGGGGGAGGCTCCGGCTCCACCTTTCTGATAGGGTTGGGTCTAAGCTGAAGAGACTGAAATAAACTGTCCCCTATTCTTTCAAAACTCATACTTGACCATCTAACCCTTACCGACGTGACGTGGCGCACTATCTCTTTTCTTAAGGTACTACAACGGTAGATGCTCGAGGGGAGTGGCCGCTCTATTCCACCTCCATTGCGTCGCCCTCGCAATTACAAGAACTGAACGTAATGGTGCCATTGCTCGTTACGCTCCATAGATTATTTTGCACATGTGGACAGTATTGAGAACCCCATACTTGTTTGTTGTGTTGGGTGCCTCTTTCTTTCAGCTACTTCTGTTCTGTGGAACTCCTTCTCCTTCTTTGTTTTCCAACTATATTTTAATATTATCCTTGGCTCTTTTAAAGCTCCACGTCTGCGATCACTGAAGATGTTGCCTTAAGGCTGGTTGTATTGGGGTGGGGTTTTCGCTTGTTTTATTTTCTGCCCGCTCCTTTGAAAAGGGCTCGGCCTGAGTGGTGGATTAATCTGTTAAAAAATATAATAAAAAAAAAGAAGAATGGCAAAAGAAAATAAAAATAATAATAAATAAGCGATAAAGTTATCTCTCCAAATTTATCTCAAAAGGCATTTGAAGAATAAAAATACAATATCTAAGAAATAATAAATAATGTAAATAATAAATAATAAATAATAAAGATATATAAAATAATAATCAAATAACCAAAACCAAGATTTAATAATACACAAATAACAAATACAATAACAAATAATTAACTGAAATAATAAATAATAAATAATAAATAATAAATAATAAATAATAAATGAATAATAATAATTAGTTAAGAAATAATAAAATAATAAAATGAGTAAATACGTAAATATTTAGAATATTTAATATAAATATTCACTATTAATATTAAGATATTAAATATAAAATTCTTAAAACTTTTTCTTTAAATAGTGAATAATAAATAATAAATAAAGAATAATTAATTATAAATTATTAACATATTTAAATAACATCAAAATTAATAATAAATATAATATAAATATAAATACATATAAATATCAACCAATAACAATAAACAATAAACAACTAAATAATAAATGGATAGTTTGAACAATAATGTACTTCTTTACAATATAGAATAAAGAGATAGTTAAATTAGATAATTAATGCCTAATACATAATAAATAATAAATAATAATTAAATAATATAACAAATAATTAAGAAAATACTCATAAATAATCGAAATTATATTTATTATAATAATAATAATAATTAATGATAGATAAATAATAATATCATAAATAATTCATTAATTTAATAATTCAATAATAAATAAATAATAATCGAAATTATATTTATTAATGAATAATAATAATAATAATAAAATATAATAATAATAAATACATAATAATAACTAACCCATTAAAAACTCAATAAAATAAAATAATAATAATAGCATAATATAAATAATAATAATAATTAAAATAATATAATTAATTAATTAAGCGCATAACAAAACATATGATAAATGCTATTATTAATGCAATAGTCATCTGCTGACATGCTATGTAAAATTCAAGATATTTAAATAAATAATTTAATAAATATAAAATTTAATAAATAGATAAATTAATTAATAAATAATAAATAATAATAATAAATAAATTAACTATATATATAAATAATTATAATATAATTATAATGATAAATATGAGATATAATGATAGAAATGATACTTATGATAATGATAATGATAATGATAATGATAATGATATATAATGGATAACTAGATATATTACGATTAAAATCTCGGAATAACTGATATTCGTATAATGAATTAATGATTACATGTTAATATAATGAACTTTATGATATTATGTAGATAATGATAATTATATAAATGAATTAATATATATAATATAATATATGATATATAATAATAATAATTAAAATATCTCTCAGATACCAGTAACCTACTGATAATAAGTGATTATCAAAGTAAAAATAATAACTAAGATATAATAATAATATAATTATAATACTAATAATTTATAATAATAATCATAAATAATATATAATAATAAGATTTTGATGTTCGACTAAGCCTTTAGTGGATATTCGTTTGTAACATTCGCATGATTATAGGTATCTTTGGGTATTTGTATTATTGCGCTTTTAATAGTGATATGATTGCTTCTTTTTTTTGCCATATGCTGAGACTGCCATTGATGGAGCAACAGAGGTTAATTAATAGTGAAGGTTTAAGTGATTCGTTAATAATGAAAATTAGTGACGTTGTTATGTTAGAGGGAGAAAGTTTTAAAGGAGTTAGGAAGAAAGATAGATAAGATAAGATAATAGTGTTGTAAGTATAATCGTACACAGGAGAGAAGAGTAGTGGATTAAAGAAGTGATAGAGAGTGATAAGGTGAATCGTGTTACTTGATAAGTAAACAGGTATCGATCCAAAAGAAATTGAAGATTGAAAGGATTACATTAATAGTGAGAGTGTAAAGATACGAAAGACAGCATCGCTTAAATGAGATACAGATGTTAATGATAAGATGTGACGGAAATATTAGAGAGAGAGTGAAAAACTTAATTATTTCTTAGGATTCGCAAGAGAAGAAGTAAGAGACGAGAGATGAATGAAGGCGAAGGGCGAGAGTTTTATGACGAAAGAACAGTCGCAGTAGTGGTGGACGGCCCAGAGGAGATAATTTTTTTAATATAGTTCTTTCCTTTTCAGGAGAGGTTTTATAGTATGCAATTTTATAACTAGAACAGACTAGGAGTAGGTCAAATTGGCTCCACTCAATACTTTGAATAGTAATTGTTAAAAATTATCCAAAGATATGTGTACTAAACTCTATGATAGTAAAATTATACTCACAAAAATAAACTAAACAGAGCGTTACTAGTTTATTTATAAATCTTTTCACTCCTTGGAGTTTGCAGATCATAGAGCAAATTGGAACCCTCACTGTGAGTATATTCTGTGTCACAATTTAGTGGGTTCATCACCTGGGACCTAAAGTGAATGACCCTCAAAGACCATAACTCCACTTCTCAATCTCAAGAAAGACGAATACCTCTCAATATACTACAATTACTTCTATTAATGTTGCCCTTTCTAATATTCGCGCAGTGGCTGGTTGGTTTTACTTGTGGTGCATTTTTATTATTATTATCTTACAATCTCGCAGAATAAACTTCATATATCTCGGTACAAACTCGTTCCTGATCGGTCGATTTCCTAAACACTTCTCTTAACACTTATACATTCGTTTAACTCAACCGACTATCACCCCATCTACTTTCCTATTGGATCAACCATTCTACATGTACTCTCGTTCATTATCTCTTATTTACGCTTTCCTTTCGCGCTGTTAGCTTCACCAACTCCTACAATCGCGTTTTATTCCTCCTATTTTTATTTGCCCTTTTTCATACGACCAACCTGCTCTATTTATCTTATTCTAATCTCTATCTATTTCTACCTATTATTTAGTTTTAAATAGTCATATTCTTACTACGCGTGTTAACACGCCTCTAAGCATTTTCTATCTAATACTATTCTTACTCTATCGTATTCTATTCTATCTATTCTATCTATCTATCATATATCTATCTATCTATCTATTCTAATCTAATCTTAATCTATCTTTATTTTATCAGTATACTAATTTTTCTGATATATACTTGTATTTTAAATAAATTAACGAGAAATATATATATATATATATAATATTGAATTAATTTAATATAATTCTTACTAAATTAAATACTAAAAAATATATATTGTTTTCTTTTATATTTTAATAATTTAAAATATAATATATAATTAATATTATATATACTTATATTATTATATATATTATTTACATATTATTTAATCTATATAATCGTTTTCGTTATGGTTATTTATATTGTTGGTCGTGTTTGAGTTTTATTTTTTGTTATATACAGCATAGGATATATTATATCTGTTTGGAAATGCGAGTTGGTTTTAGCAATTAAGCTAAGAGTCACAGAAATATCAAAATTTACACTCTTCGTAATAGGCTATTTTGTGCTTGTTTGAGAGGTATATTAAGGATTTAACGTTAGTTGAGTTATTTTTTTTTTTTTTTTTTTTGAGTTTCGGGATTTTTAACAATTCTCTTCGCTGTGTATTATTATTGTTTCCTATTGACAATCTTTACTAAATCTTAACATAGCCCTACTTTTCTATAATTTTTTTATAACTTTCCTTTTTTATTATTTCTTATTTTTATGTGTTATTATATTAAATTTTTATTATTGTTATTCTTATTATCTATATTACATTATTCAAATTATTTTTGAAATTTTCTTTTATTTTCGTATTTTTGAATTCTTGTTATTTTTTCCTATTTTTACCTATCATTTCCTATTTTTTACTTTCGTTTTCATAGTGTGTGTTTGTACTTTTTAATGTCGTAAAATTCCTGTTTAGAGTCTCAGTTTATTTTTACATTTTAATGTTTTCCTAAAATTTAAATAATTTATTTTAAGTAATTTCAGAATCAATTTGAGTTATATAACATAATTGATTAGTTTATTGATTATTTTATTAACTACCTTAAGTGTAAAGATTAACTTGCTCTTATTCAAGTAAAAAACTTTCTATAAATTGAATAGTTGATCAGTATTTGGATCCTATTCCACTTTTCACCACACACAGCAGTTACATACCCATTAACACCTCTCGCAAACACAGTACACACACAAGCTAAACCTCACACAATATCAACATTAATATTCATAATCTATATATATATATATATATATATATTTAATATAGTTATAATTAGTCATGAAGGTGTTATTTAATATAGATTATAAATATATATTTTAGTATATATAAGCCAAATATAAGTATTTATAATTAAATAAAAGTGAAATTATATATAATTTATATATTTCAATTCATAATGCAATTATGTAAATTTATTTTACTATATAATTAATTAATCTTACAGATGGACGGACACTTCTTCACCCAGAACTCATTGAAACAACCTATGTTTTTCATATACGCTCCTTTGTCGCTGAATTTTGATGATTGAGATATAAGTATACTATCCAAGAGGTACGTTTCTGCGTTTTTAGCGAGGAAGTGACTATTAAAGGACCGATAATCTGGTAGTCTTTGGTTTAGCACCCCGCTTACCTCTCGTCTTTTCCTTTGGAAATGCTGGTGAGTGTAATGCTTCGGACCTATGTTCGTTGTCATGAAAACTAATTTGTAAACACCTTTGATATTTTCGTCCGAAATTGTCAGTGAATCTAACATGCGGCTCACAATGGAATTATAGAGGAATTTTAAAGGGTGATTTATTCAAGCTTAATATCCTTGCCATTTAGAAAGTGCGTTATAATTTGTGATATATTTATAAGTCTGGGAAAGAATACTGAGAATGCCAGAAGAGGTAAAAATCAAAACTAGATTTGTGGGGTTCATAGACAAATTGTGTCGTGTGTGCTGTGTGGAGAGGATGAGAAGGGCGATAAGAATGTGTTGGCGGCAATTATATATGGAAATTTAAGTATGTGGACCAGGAGCGTATGGTGTACGCTACTTATTTTGTCGTTAGCAGTGCACGCCACTGACATCTCCTAGGCGTCTTACAACATTTAAGTTTTGAGTGATAGGTCTAAGTATCTCGTGAGAGAAAAGTGTTAAAAAAAGAAAGAAAGTATTTTCAAGACTGTAATCATATAGTCTCCTTCTGAGTAGTTCAAGCTTGAGTTATAAGAGCGCTGCGTGCTCGAAATTAATATTATGCTAGCGCAGTAATCTGAATGACGTTTTTGGACGGAGGGATGGAAAACAAGATAGAGACTTCAGATGATTGTTTCGATATAGGCCAACTTATTTGATTTTGGAAATAAGGTGATCGAAAAGGGGATGGTATAACAGGGAGTTTTGGAATTTGTTTGAAAAAATGCAAATGGAGAAGAAGGTGGATTATTTTCTGTTGAGGAGAGAGAGGCTATTGATGATAGCAAGTGTACATTTTGCAGATTCATTAAGTTTATTTATTGTTTCATTAGTGGATCTAAGTGTGGTCTCTAGATCAAAAAGCTACATAGAAAAAAAATATGATTAGATTTATTGTTTTACATGTTTTTTGTAAGAGAGGAGATTCTGAAGTAGTGTGATGATAGTTATTAAATGAGGTGGCTGTGAGGAATGCGCGATCTGTAATATGTTGTTCTATGTAAGATTTGAAGTTCAGATGGGGCATCGCCATTGTTATATAGCTTGTTAAATAACATTACTAAAGGAAGGTAAACACAGTTCGTGAATAATTATGCAAGAAAAGTTTAAGTCCTAAACTACTCCATTTCCCCTCCGTTTCGCTCAGATAAAGTGTGAAACAGTGTATGTTGTGCCACTTGGACAATAATTGAAACTCTTCCACGTTTGTGCAAACGAAACTGTATGACAACTAAGGAAGATCTGGACTGCAAATTGAAAGGCAAAGCTAACTTTTTAGTTTAGTGCTAGGAGAGGGAATGTTGGTGTTGCTGTGGGGTACATAGTGGGTAGAGAGTGTATTTGTGTAAGAAATGTAATAGTGAGTAGTTCATATTGAAGTGATTGCAATAATAGGTTAAAAAAAAAGAGTCGTTGTATTGTTAGCTAAAATGCCAAAATTCGATATGAAACCTCGATTCATAGTTCGTGTTCGGAAGAGTCAGATAGGCACTATCTTCAATTATGAGTCTCTTCTGATCCTAAAAAGGAACTGAGTCACTTCTACACTTAGTGAACCAAATTAAAACTGTCTCGACAGATACGTAGGTGAGATGAGGAAATAAGAGTGATGATATATTTGAATAATAATTGAACAGTCTATTATTATAGAGAGGTAATCGAAATGGTAGGACACGAGTGAGAGTATATATTGAGTTATTAAAGCATCTTATAGTGGGTGGAAGTCTCTCGAAAGCTAGAGTGAGATAGAGTGGGTTATTATAGCAAATCATTCGTTATAATTATAATAATGATATAAGGGATGACACTTTTGTATATATTATTAGATAAATAAACTATAGTGGGAGGAGTTAAGATGTTGGACTAAGGCCTTAACTCCTTTCTAACAACTTAATGTCTTATACACTACAACCATTGTTCTAAAGTTAAGAAGAGGCTCACGATCTATGTAGTGTTGATATTATTATCATGTGAGTCTATATGAAACTAAAATATTAATTGTGAGATTAATGTTTGTGCAAACGTGTTTTTGAAATGGTGTGTAAGAAAGAATTAAATATGAGTCTATTTTACAGGACGAGATCGTTAAGTCTCGCTGGTATGGCGTGGAAGACTTTTCACGCTATCTGAGAGATGAGAGCTCAGCAAGACTGATATAGATGATTATTTAGAGAGATAGAATAATCTAGAAAGTAGGAATATGAGAGAGAAGTAGAGCAAAAGAGGAGTGTTGACCCAATATGTAGATAAGAATCTCGTGTGAATGTAAATCTGATTTGTGCGTGGCAGCAACAAAGATTCTTATAGATAAGGAATGCCGCGATATAAGGTGATGTGTGTGTTGTGCGATACATAATGAAGTGAATGGGTTAAGTGTAGGATCTGTTGTGATGGACTCATGTGCAAACTCTGTTCATATGAAAGATTTCAGTTTATTACCGAATGAATATGCGTGTATGGAAAGGCTAAGATAGCAAGATTCAGCGAAAAGGTGTGTAAGAAATGATCTAATATTAAAATTAACAAGATAATAGCTATAAACTATTTTCTGCTTATAAGGCAAACGAGTTATGAGAAATCGATCGATAGTATACTTTGGAGACCCCGAGAATATATTTTTACAATGTGTTGATATACTGTTCAGTCAAGGACAAATGCTGGTATTATTTGGCTAATAGTATACGGTTTTGAAACTAATCTCGAAGAGTGATACAAACCGTGACGTTATGCCTATATTTGGCGAGATGTATTATAGTAACCATAGGATAACATTAAGTGTAAGGAATAGGTAGGTAATTCGGGACGGTGTGTGGTAAAGCGATCTCTCTTACGATATTCCGAAACAATGACGTTATGAAGTGAAAAGAAGGAGATATAGAGAAAGGTCATAATAAATCATCTGATGAATATGGTCGTATATACACTGAGTAGACTCTCAACAGACAATGATGTATTGTCAGATGGGTACAAACTGGAGGAACCTACCTCTGAACAGATTAATGTGCCTCTAATGGATAAGTCCCAGGGTTCGTCCAAACTGGTGTCGTTGTTGGTGGGCCTTGAGTATTGAATTGGTTCATCTCTCTCCGAGCGTATGATTGCAATGTAACTTTCAAAACAGTATTGAGGGTGGTGGCACTCGATACACGCACCTACATGGAGTGATGGAGACAGTTGGGACCCGTAGTGATTTTATTCGGTTTTGTGTGGCGTGCTGAAACAGGGTTGTTTTTGTCCTCATATGAAATTATTAACTCTTTTATATGGATGGGGTGATGAATATAACAAACTAAGAGGTTGGATTGCGGCAGGAATTGGTGTGTGTGACCTGCACGAGTCGGGTTTTCTGTATAAGATCGTAATAAGATAATATAAGTAGTAAAATAATTAAACGATAAAATAATATTAAAATTATAAAAAAAATTTTCATAGTCAGTGATGAAAACTATCCTAGGTGGTCTTATTATGAAAATAATAAAACTTAGGTATAAGCTATATAATGTGTATTTGTAGGTCTTCCTAGAATTATGGGACTATTGCTTTCAGGGTGATGGTGTGTTAGGTGTGTGAAGATTGGAAAAATGGAAGAATAAAAGCTGCTAGGGAGAGAATAAATGTGTGAAGTATAAACAGAGTGTGGAAATATTAAAAGCTGATTTGGCTGTGTAATTGCCAAGGATGATATGGTGAGTATAGATGGTTTATGCATACGGATGGTGACTGTGCTGGGATTTGACCCTTAGACCCACATTATGAAAATAATGTGATGGAATTAGTACAATGTAAATGAAGTGTTTAGAGTTGGACTGGTAAGTGGCAGTTTTGGTTAGAGGAGATAGCTAAAGTGTAAACATTGGAGTAGGTATTTCGGTTAAAGTTTTTGAAGGGGGGGGGGCTATTTATGAGTTGTGGGCCAGAACAGGTGAAATATGTCATACTCTTTATACTTGATCAGAGATTACCACTCATTGGGAGGTCCGTCAAGGTTGTTAGTGAAGCCTTTATGTAATTTGGAATATCTCTTTTTGAGCTAACTGCACAAGCGAGAGCTTGAGCTTACCACACTTAAGGATTATTTTATAAGTTGGCAATGGTGGAATGTATTGTCAGAAGGTGAGGACTTGTCTATATCAACTTACGTAACATGCTCCTCACCTCCGTTGTACGTAATACTACATTTCACCTCTTCCGATCCTGCGGAAATGGTTTAGGTCATTTTATATTAATAGTATATATATTATGGTAGGGTTATTTGGGAGTTAAAGGGAGAACAAAAGATGATTTGTCCTTTATCGATTATTATATGAGTATATTTAAATAGATATTAAGCTGATTTATGTTCATGTGATATCTTAGTAAGGCGATATTTAGATGGTGCTAGCGGGGTGAAAATCGTCTGAATTGGTTTTTATATTTTTCTACGTATAATCACTGAGTCGCGAATAAGTAGTTAAGAACTCAATTATACCTTCTTTCTATAGATACTGTAATTCAAAGTTATGATAATGAAGATATCCAACACCCCTCGCTAAAAAGGGACAAAAATAGTTTTGTTTGGGAGATCTAAAAAACCAGACACAAACATATTCTGCCAAGAAAAATGATATCCCAAAATCAATCAGTTTCAGGGCTTTCAATATTCAAAATAAAATTATAAATATATCTCACTAGTCTACTTAAATACTAAATAGTATATATTTAATATTATTATATATATAATATATATGTTATTATATTATAAAATAAGAATATTATTCATTATTTATTAATAAAAGGGTATAAATGGCTTTAAGGAAAGCTTATATATATATAATAATCATATAGTAAATACTGTAACAAATTGTATGATAAGTATTCAAGCTCATATTATAGATATATTACTAAATACTCAATGGGTATTAAATGAATAATATAATACTATAACATAACTGACAATTTAGTATGTTTGATTAATTCTGATAATTATTATTATATTATATTAATTTATCAGGAAAAGGATGTTTAGGTTAAAAAGCTGAAAGAACAATAAATTCTCAATAGTTTCAATCCAATTCCGATGCACCTTAAAGTTATGTGTAGTTCGTAAAAAATATAGAAGATAATGATTTCAGTCCTTAATTTTAAAAACAATGTTTTTTTCTATATGGATGGAAACGACAACGCATAAGATGTAACACCAATTGATTTGCTTAACGTACTCAATTGCCTTAGGTCGCTGGAATTGGCGTGTGACCTTCAAGCTTCTTGTTCTGTACTCGTGGGGCAGCCACACTCTTCTGCCAATCTCGCTGTTAAATTACATTCTGTAGAGTTAGTAGACTCTCTTCTCTCCTATTCAAATTTGCTAGGTTTGAATAAACATTGAGTGCTGATTAACTAGTTCTAAAATACTAGAACTTTATATAAAAGATCAGTATCACTAAGAATCACGGCGCGATGTCTAGTGAGCTGATAATAGGCGTAGTTATATGAAGACTAAAATGTTCGTGGTGCAATGGAATATATACGATATGTTGAAAATTTCTTATCTTGTAATAGTTGTGTCTTATCCAAAATCCATATGTGGAGATAAGGAGATTGGTTATGCATTTTTTCCGCTGGGAATAACAAGACTGCTATTATTCAGCGTCGGCTAAGTTCTGTAGGCAAAAAATTTGCATGAGCATAATTTGTGTGAAGTTCCTTAGAGACGGGTAATGTTAGCGTTTACAGAGTTAGGTTATAATATTGAAGAAGAATTAATCCAAGCTACTATTTCGATTCTATACACTCACTCCAACTTAAATTATGTAACACGATCTATTAACTTTGAGGAAGGTCAGACGTGTTTGTTTACAAAAAATGATTGTGAAGTTTTATTACCAGAAAGTCCCACACTTTCTTCTTATTGTTATTACCTGACACATTGTAAATAGTTGCTATCAATCACGGTTATATAAAAAAGCTATTTAAAAGGTTTTTATTTTGTATATGCGCACAATTCAAAGAATGTCAGCAAAAAACCCTTACTTAAAACATATCTTTCTATTTGTGTATAGATATATACACGTGTTTTAGAACTTTAAGCTATTTGTTTTCCAAAATTAATCTGCTAAGATGGTTCCTTGGCACTTTGGTATTATAATATGACCATAGATTTTTATATATCTTTCGTGGAAACCTTAAATGTTATAATGTATCCGGGTCATGGGGTGCACGCCTCCATTCCTGAGAGAATTAGCTCGGCGAATAATTGCCAACACCTCGTTTCTCGCAATTTTCAGATTGTTCTTCTTGAACATAGTGCATATGCGCAACACTAGAACATATTTCTCAATACGTATATATTATCTCAGGCCATAATCCTTTTCTGTACCAAGGTCACGTATCGATAGATAGAAAAATTTTTTTTGCTCACATCGAGATAAATTAATTTTTTGATATAGAGAAGCTGCGGTTTGTTTGGAGGATTAATTCTTTTGTTATGAATCGAAGTAATTGGCGGCTTTTGTCTTTCGACATTAAAGTTAGAAGTTGTGCAGGGAAGAAAGTTATCTAACAACAAGTGGGCAGTTGCTTAACTCTCTTAATCAGAAAAGATTTCAAGAAACCAAATATTTAAAAAAAAAAAATTTAAATGAAAAAACATTAACGGAAAATACTTATTGAAATTCTGTGATAAAACCAATTTAAATGCGTTTATTAATATTTTAAAAAGATTGCAAAAATCTAAACGCCACGCACGCACCCACCCTGGTAATACTAAATATTAACAAATTATTATATATATATAGTTATAGTGATAGTTATTAAAACATTATATATTGTCTCAATATTCATAACTATATTCATCATTATAAACTTAGCTCGATATATATAATTATACTATGATTATATACTGAGTTACTCAAATATTATAATACTATATATATTTTAGTTTTATTATATACTATAAGTTAATTTATATACTTACTGAATCATATATAATATTCTTGAGCATAACTCTACGATAACTAATATATATATATATGCTTATTATATGCAAAAAATTATAATATAAAGAGAAAACATATGTATCAACACATATTAATATATAAAATAATAAACGAGATTAAAAGTCTTTTATATGTCTGATATTATACTGATTTCTCGCTGTTTTTAGCCATGATTAAATGACTCGGTTTATCATTTCTATAGACGCTGATACTCGGCAATGAGACGCAAGAGGGAATCGGAATCTATTTTAGGCGATGGAAAGCCGCAATTAAAATGATAAAAACAGATGAAGAATAACAACATAAACCAAAATAGAAAAATAAAAAGAAAATTTCCTGAAAAGTTCGCATTTCTCAATATTGGCTGAAATGAGCTTTGGTTTTATAACATGTCAAATCGAATTTTTGTTTGCAAAGGAAAAACGCTGTTTTGATATTTCCTGCTTTCTTTCCATTATGGATCACTTTACCTGGTGATTATTTATATGGCAGTTGATCATTACCAATAGCTTTAAAATGAGCTTGTACCAAGCCCAATGTTATAACCTAACTCCAGCTGGCGTTATGATCGAACGGAGTGGGCTCCATTTTATTAGGCTACAGTTATCCCACTTTCTTCTCTTCAACAACCTGCTTCCGACTGTTGATGATGCTTTTCGCTTCTCCAAGAAAGTTGCCATCTCGGCAGCGGAAGCTTGCATTCCACAATCTTCCGCAGGAAGGCGGTCGCCAACCCCTTGGTGGTCCCAAGAGTACCCACAAGCTACCCGCGAGAAGAAGAAACTCTACAGGCAATAATACAAAAAGACCCGTTCCACCCCAAACATGATTATTTTTAAAGCAGCTGTGGCGAGATCTCGGCAAATTAATCGCCAAACACGTAAACAATTTTTCGAACTTTCTATAAAAATCCAAAACTGCCCTTTCTTTAGTGTGAAAGTACACAGAAAATATCTCGTCGCTCCAGCACTTCCTCAACCCACAGTCCTCGTTATGAGCCTGATATAACCGACATAATCTCCGCTCCTGCTTGCTGTTGCAGATACACTAGATTATAGTTTTTTTAGCCACTCGAGTTCTTTCCGCTATTCTGAAGCCTTTCAAAAATTGAGAACTAACACTGCACTGCCAGACTTCTCAACAGCGAAAGGAGAAGATCATACCTATTACCGGCTTTTCACACTTGCAGAGTATCAGACTGCACTGGTGAATAGTAAAAACGGTGGTCTTGGTCCAGACATGATTTCATACATCATGCTCCATCATATCCATCCCTCGACATCAGGATTTTTGCTGCATCTGTATAATAGAATCTGGGTCGAATCTTCTTTTCCTTCTATTTGGACTACAGCTTTTGTAATTTTTATCCCCAAACCTGGGAAAAATCCGAAGTTGGCGGACACCCAAAGACCAATTTTGCTGACCTGTCATTACTGTAAAATAATGGAGAAAATGGTTTCTGGCCGCTTTCTCCGTTCTGGGGAGTCACCAAGCCTTTTCAAATTTCCAGTTTGGTTTTCGCAAAAATCGTTCAACTGCAGACCCTTTATTAGACAAGATCATGACATCCGGGAAGCCTTCTCAACTGGTGAGATAATCTCGGTGTTTTCTTTGACCTTAAATAAGCTTATGACACAACGTGGAGAACTGCTGGTCTTCTCCTTAAACTCCATTCGCTCGCTTTCCGTGGGCAACTCCTTCTTTTCTTTTAAATAGATCACTCCAGGTTCGGTGCTCTTCTATTCTGTCACGTCACTTTACTCTGGATGAAGGCGTTCCGCAGGGTAGTAATCTAAGTGTATTATTATTTGCTCTCGGATTTAATGACATCGTTACTTCTATCCCAGCGACGGTCAATTTTTCTCTCTATGTTGATGATCTTGCGTTATATATAGCCGGCACCAGGTTGTCTTTTCTTGAACGGCAACTTCAACTAGCTTTGAGAATATTTAACAATGAGGTAATTCCCTGGCTTCCATTTCTTTCCCTCCAAAACCTCAGCAGTGATCTTCGAGAAAAAATTGAATCGAAGAACCTGCCACCTTCTTCCAGCGAACCTAACCTTATATGGTTTGCCCATTCCTGTAACTTCACAAGTCAAATTTTTAGGACTCATTTAGATGACCACTTAACATACGCACCGCATATTATACTCCTAATACGATTTGTCATCGCGCGCTTGACCTGTTACGTCATCTCGCCTCAAAATCTTGGGATGCTGACAAGTCCATTTTGCGTCTATATATCGCCCTAGTCCAATCAAAATTTGACTATGGCTGTGTAGTATAATGTCAGAACTCCCCTACTTTACCGCACCTGTTAGATTCCATCCAAAAAGAGGCGATCCGTATCTCCATCGGAGCCTTCCGATCGTCCCCCTGGCTGAGCCTT
>JABUQX010108101.1:67500-80000 GCA_015478945.1 Trachelipus rathkii | reverse complement strand
AAAATCGAATATGTTAAAAGTTTATTAAAACATACATTGTTTAAAAACATGTAATGAAATAAATACAATAGACACCACATGAATTAGAATAGGGTGGTTGGATATTAGAACATAGAATTTTTGCATAATGCCCATTAATATATTTAAAAAAATATTACATAAAGATTACTGAACATAAATTCCAAATGCAAAGAATCGAGAAAATAAACAACACCCTTTCTATCCCTATGCATAACTATCCAGTGTCATCTTGTAGTAATACGACGTGGGGATGTGTTAAATACAAATTCAGCATCTTTCTCGAGTTTCAATGACCCAATTTCATTAATAGCAAAGACTCATAATAATCTTCGCTCGTTTCTAAATACAATTAATATTTCTTATTCATTCATAATTAATATTTAAAGAATATATTTCGTGCTCTATCAATCTCAATAAGTTGAGGATGTTCCATATACACTTAGACTGTGATTGGAGATTGCAAAATTTCTTCAAAGGCGAGACTTTACCCTAATAATCCTTTTCTTAAAATGTTCATATGATATGCGTCACAAACTGTTTGATCCGCTGTGAGATCGAATGCGTACAAATTATTAGAATCAGCGTAAGTCTCGAAGTCAAGATCTGTTTCACTATCGTTACGATACGATGTTGGCTATTAAATTATAAAAAGGTCTTGAACATAATAAATGTGATCCTTTACACATCATTTCATAATCACGAACTTGTGGCTTTCCGACTACATGTAGACTGAAACCTCTAATCTAAAAGTGGTGAATTTAAAGGCTGACGTTTTATAATTTCCAGAATACGCTTTATGTCCAACAAAACCTATATCACTTATGGGGCAATTTGCTTTCACAATGTTAGGGATATTGATATCCGATAACTCTTGCATGAAGTTAAGTATCATGGCAAATTAAATTATTTTCAATAGTATTATGAATTAGATTATTTTACTATTTATTGATTTACCTTTTTTAATCTTGGAAAAATATATCTTAGAACTTATAGGATTCATTAGAAGTAAGGGTGGAATAAGAAGTTGCTGACATTGGTTGTGATTATTTTTCCCTCAAACATTATGAATTATCATTTTGTTTTGCAGTTTACTTGATCGTTCGCTTGCAGCATTGGCTTGCGACGCTTATAATATCAAAGTAAGCACCCTTTGAATTGCCCTTTACGGTACATTTATTACAACTGTATGTTCGTGATTCAGATAGTTAGCCTTATTTTCTTCTTTCTTCCAGTAAAATTTTCTCACAGAAGAAATTTCAGACTAATCAAGAAGATCTTTCTCTATTCAATTCCTTCACATGTGATGTGTGTGTTCTTTTTCTTTTTTATTATCTCATTGTTTATTACCAGGGACTTAGCAGTTTTTTTGCAAAACTTTGAAAATATTATCAAGAGAAAGAGAATTTGGAGAGAGACATATAAAAACATCTTTGTTGTTGTATAATTTTATTACCCCTCTATATTTACAACTCTCAATATTAACTTTCATGAAAATAATTTTACTGTTCTCTGTTTTAGCTGTTTACATATATTCAAATGCCGGTAATTGTTTTAATATATTGCGGAAATATGGGAAAATGGGTTAAATGAAGAGAGTGGAGAAATGTTCATATTTTAAAAAGTAAGCCCTGAGATTTTTGCACCCATACTTACGTTCCCAAAAGATTCACTCAGAAATAATCTTTCTTAAAGTTCTTTGATCAACTTTCTTATATTCATGGAAGATACATTCTTCTAATACCCAAACCCCATTTCACTTTACTTTGTTTATTTTATATTATTTTATATCAAATTATGTCTCCAAACAGCTTCTTCCTTTACGCACTTCTTATCTATTTATGTGACTCACTCATGCAATTTTATAATTTTATCGCTTCTGATTCTTCCAGAGATGAAGTAGCTTTTGTAATGCTAAATAAGAAAAATATTTTGTTTAAAAATGTGTCTCTAAGGAGGTAAAAATATTTAAAGTTTTTCAATGATAAATTATGTTCATAAATTTAATATCCAAAATATCTTAAAATGTCGTATAAGATTTATAAATTTGATATTGATAAATTTTCGTATAACGTATCCAATAGAAGTCAGGCTGTTGTGCATGTTTGACAGGCTGTTTATAATAACGATAAACTTAACCTTATATATATATATATATATATATATACCTTATAACACATATTCTCTGCTCATAACTTATATATATAACCTTAACCAACCTTGCTACTGCTGCTATATATAACATAGTAGCATATATACTTATGCTCTATATGCTGTATATATCAAACTGGGAGCTCTTTATCAAGAAAACACTATTTGCTTTCTGAGCTTCATCATCACTTGTAAGAATGAGAATACACTCTACTAACAATACCTCGCTAACCTCTGTTTGATATATAATAGGATGGAGTTTTTGCCAAGCATAAGTTGTATGTACTTTCGGTCTATGGGAATATGTAGGTATTTAGTTTTGTTGGTAAGAACTCGCAAGCTGGTTATATGGACGGGTTAAAAAATTTATGCCTGTTAAGATTTCTTCAATTCATAAATTTTAGAAAAGTTTATACATTCTATTCTCAAAATTAGCACATTAACTGAACACTGTCAAAGCCTGCAAAACAGAACTTTCATATTGTCAAAACACATAACATCAATTTCTTTTATTTGCAGAAACTTGGATCATACTTGGATTCTAATATTATTTTTTGTGATTCAAATAATCTTTACATTTATTTCTTTTCAAGTGCTATTTATCTTTTCATGACTGTAACTTGCCAGAAAAACATTTAGCATGCTCAGATGGTTAAATGTTCAAACTTTGAATTGTATTTTGTACGCGAGTGGCGGTAATAAGTGGCTTCACTAGTGTCAGTGACACCTCATACAGTAACTCGTGGTATCACCCTAACATGATCATCTTACCTTACCTGACAGCAAAAACTATTTAATAATTTTTAAATGTATATAAATAAATGTACTACGATTAAATAGTTCTCGTATTTTAATAAATGCAATGGCCATATTAGTTACATAAACAAATAGTAAAATTACAATATCAAATGCACTCTGCATTTCATGTGGTTAAATTTAAAATTCAGTAACTAAACAATAACAGAATTAGAAATATCATTTAAAATCTTTTATAAACAAAATCAAAAACTTCTACCTTTAAAAGGTAATTTTTTTTATTTAAGAGAATCCTCCAAGAGATTTTGGCAAAATTTGACTGAATAAAAATCACATACAAAAATATTTTGCTTCTTAAATCTTCTACACGTGATTCGATAAATTTTTTTTAATAAAAACATATGAATACTGTGTTAGAAATACTTATTGAAGACTATTTGAGGTAAGAGCCCAATTTTAATTCATCTAATAGTATATATTCCAAATAAAAACAAAAAAACATTAAATATGAATATAAGTTACCTTAATTTTCATCAGACTTGAATTCGACCAATAAACATAATTCAACTTTTTTCAAGACCTAAAATGTTTATTTCCGGAGTTCTTTGTCACTAATATTTTTCATGCTATGCTCGATCACAGAAAGGGTTCCAACATTTTTTGAATATCAGTTCAAGATAAACTTTAAAAATAATTATGATGTAGTTAAATTACTTCTAAATTCCATGTGATATGCTATGTAACACCAATTCTGGGTTGACAACAAAAAAAATTTTCTGTCAAATAATTTTCGTCCAATAATAGTGTTATGCTCATTCATACAGGAACAGTTTCAGAGCTTGTATGATCGGTGAAGATATATCTTTTTATTTAAAACAATATTTTTATATACCCAACGTTTGCCGCGTCATCAAAGTTTTTTAAAAAAGAAATGTAAAAATTTCTCAAATCAAAATATCTGGTATGGAAAAGAATTGTTTTAGAAAGAATATACGTGTCTTATAAAGTTAAATAAGATCTGAAAATTTCAGGCAGAATAGATGGATATAAAAAAGTTAGCTCAGTTTATAACTTTTGGGAATTTTTTATTTTATTTTCCAAAATTTGGGATATTTGAGGAATTGAACAGTAACCACCATAAAAAATTCTTTCAAAGAATTTGGGTATTTACCCTACTATTTCTAACTTAATTTTCAAGACTTTTCGACATAGGGTATGCAGCCAGCATTCAAAATGGGCACGAATGGGTATTGGGCAAACCGGATTGGGTATAGGTAAAAAATCATCTATATAAAAGTTGCTTATCAAATTTAATTATGTATACTCTGAAAATTTCATAAAAATCAGATGAATAATAAAAAGTGTTTTATCAATTAAAATAAAATTCCATATTTTAGCACCATTTTTGCTTATTACTACTTGATTTAATATTAAAAAATTAGCCAGAAAAAACTGAATCATAGATTTTTTTTAAAATTTTAATACATTTCTGATATGCATGACATAGAAATAATAAAAATTTGTCATGAATTTTTATTGAAATTGATGTATAATGATGGGTAAAGACAAAGTTCTAATCTTCAATAACTGCTTGAAAATTATGTTTTGTGATTTTTAATCAGAACTTCGCCTTTGAAAAAATATTTCAACTGAACACTATCCCCATTCCTATTTATATTTTTCTTATTTCTAAGAGTTTCTCCAGTTTTTTATAGGAAAAATTAATATAATATAATAAAAGTTAAAAAATTTGTTAAATAGCTCATCTTTAATAAATTAAAAAAAATTGAAGAAAAAAATTGCTTCTTAGACAGTGTCCATAGAAGTAAAATTAACATGAGAAGCATTAATTAATTAGGTTATTAAAGTCAATAATGAGCCGTATTATATAGAAGTTGAGATGCTGTAGACAAATACATATGGGATTATAATCATAAAGGATAAAATACTATAAAAATAATTTTAAAAAATTTACTTGCATTTTGGAAGTTTGTGAACATCTCATTTGAATCAGAACTTTTCTTATCTGATATTTAAAGCTGAAAAATTTGAATCACTCATCGAAATTAATATCTTTCAA
Source organism: Trachelipus rathkii (assembly GCA_015478945.1). NCBI lineage: Eukaryota > Metazoa > Arthropoda > Malacostraca > Isopoda > Trachelipodidae > Trachelipus > Trachelipus rathkii. The sequence goes on along the minus strand of JABUQX010108101.1, from coordinate 74,995 downwards.
CATCCACTTTCATTACATAATAACTCAAGATCGGATACCTTCACTGTCATAAATTGGCATATTTATAATATACTAATTCGAAAAGTTCTTCACACCTGAAGAAAGAGACACACTTAAATATATTTAGAAATTCTTCTAATTCCATTCACCTATGAATGTTAACACATCTAATGTTGTTCAATCTTTGGACTCTTCCAGATCAGTCTCTGCTGGCTTCAACTGCCTTTTCACCCTTGGTATTTCTATTTAACGTCTTCTCACAGATTTCTTAAATTAGAAAGTGGTCAGCTTTGGAATTTACTGTACACCATCAAGTCTTCTTCAGTGACAAATATAAAACGTTTCTCTTCATTAGCATCAAACATTACTACTGCTGTATTTCTTTGATAGCTCTTGATTTGATCTTGAGTTTACAATGAAAGCAATCGATGGTGTTTTCACTACTTGAAAGGGACAATGAAGGGCACATTTCATAATATTTAACAACTCAAGCAACTTAACGACATGGGTTTGCAATTGTTACATTATATTAATTCAATTAAGATAAAGAACCCTAAAGGTACACCGCAATCCTATAATCCTATAATTCACGATTTGATGCTGCATGTTCTACATACATTTAGGCTAGATAATAATTTGCATATTTGGATTAGAACAATTATCATTCTCCCAACTTTATTACTAATTTTCACTCATCTTGAAATATATATTATATATTTGTTGAACATGAGTAGTTATGGGCGCTCTGAGCATCTGACATCGATTTCTCGAAAACTGTTAGAGCTATCGTTCTGAAACTTTGTATATGGGCTATTGACATATTAAACTGATTACTGGTGAGTTTTTAAGTCTCTAGGTTGATATTAGGGGGTACCTACCCCCGAGAGCGAAGTTGAAATAATCAGGTTACGCCCTTTTGACGCTATAATTCCGAGTGAATATTAGTCCTAAAGAGCGTGTAACATCCGTTCTTGTATTATTATTATTAGTATTATTATTATTATTATTATTATTATTATTATTATTATTATTATTATTATTATTATTATTATTATTATTATTATTATTATTATTATTATTATTGTGTATGTGTGTGTGTTTGACAGATAATTGTGTTATTATTATTATTATTGTATTATTATTATTATTATTATTATTATTATTATTATTATTATATTATTATTATTATTATTATTATTATTAATATTATTATTATTATTATTATTATTATTATTATTATTGTGTGTGTATTGTGTGTGTGTGTGTGTGTGTGTGTGTGTGTGTGTGTGTGTGTGTGTGTGTGTGTGTATTATTATTATAAGCCGAAGTTGTTTTTTACATACTCTGTATCCTACTCTGATTCCAACATCGATTCCGACCCCCGCTCAACCTCCTTCAGCGCCTTCTTCAGCGCCTCCTTCATCGTCTCCTTCACCGACTCAGGCTCAGCCGCGAACTCCGGTTCCAGCTCGGCTTGCGATTCCGGTTGAAGCTCGGCTTGCGATTCCGGTTCCAACTCAGCCTCCGATTTTGACTCCAACGCCTATCCCTTCGTATGTCAACTAAACCAAACAACCTATTTTTCTTATTGTTATTATTATTATTATTATTATTATTATTATTATTATTATTATTATTATTATTATTATTATTATTATTATTATTATTATTATTATTATTATTATTATTATTGTGTGTGTGTGTGTGTGTGTGTGTGTGTGTGTGTGTGTGTGTGTGTGGTGTGTGTGTGTGTGTGTGTGTATTTTATTATTATTATAGGAGGGATGATAGGAAATAATTTTATTTTAGAGCTTATCAAGATTTTGCAGTACTCTTGAAAAATGGGACAGTAAAGAATATAACTTGTAATGACTATAATAAAAAATTAGTAGCTTTGAAGGCTATAAATATTGTATATATATAACTTAATATGCTCCATATATCTTCCTTCTTTGCTGCTGCTCAACAGCAACATATGTACAGCCAGCCATGCCCAACCAGCCTTGGCTATGCTGCCTTCCAACTGCCTTTCCAGCCCATGTATAGCCAGCCAGCCAGCCAGCAGCAGGAGATACATGAATTTCCACACCAAAAAACTCTCTAACATGGCACCTGTATAGCCAGTATATCCCTTCTTTATGCTTTGCTCATATATATATGTATATCAATATATCCATAATATACATATATATAACAACAATAATATTCTTTTTTAACAATAACATATTTTTTTGTTACATTTTATTAAAAATTACATTTAAAACCATTAAAGACGGTCTAGAGGTTCATATATATCGAATGGGGATTGTACGAGCTGTGTTTTTTATAAGAGCTCTTTTATTAGCTGTCATCCGCAGCTTCTGTTGACCTTTTGCGATAATCATCTTGCCTTTTTTTTGGCTTTAAATCGTAACGTGGGAGCCTTATACTCTATATGTTTCTCATCCACCATGTGTTTCATCTTTATGACTTACGCTTTACCATGCAAAAATCGATGTCGCTCCCCTAGCTCTCATTTCCTCCACAATTAGCGCAATTATATCGTCATTCTCTCTAAGTTTAGAATAATAACTTTCATCGTCCATCATTCGTTTCCTTTCAGCATTCTCATCATCATCATCATCATCATCATCATCATCATCATCATCATCATCATCATCATCATCATCATCATCATCATCATCATCATCATCATCATCATCATCATCATCATCATCATCATCATCATCATCATCATCATCATCATCAATGTTATTTATGACTAGCTTCAACATAGTGTCAAAGTTAATTATTTTTCCTGTTGTTTTATTTAATGTTAATCCTTTGGCTTTTATTATGTGATCAATGGTACCGTCCTCTTTTATAAGTCGAACAGCGTAAGATTTAGGACCTGTACATACCAAAGCGTCAGCTTGTTTACCCTGCCCTATTTCATCAATCAAATCCCCTAAAAATTTACCTACAGCTGGACCAGTCTCTCCATTCCTGGTCACAAAGACACAGCTGTCAGTGTCATAGTATAAGATTCTCTGACCTAGCTCCTAAAGAAGATTATACAGTTTCACTCGCGCATGAGCAGTGGTGAAGGCAGCGATAGCTATATTGGTACATCTATTAGTCTTGTCAGCGTATTTGGTGTACCTCACAGAAACGATATGCTTCTTACCTACATGTGATACATCTTTTACTTCCACATCGGCATTTTTAAAATACTGCCACACCTCTGCATCCGTGTGACAGATTATATCCTCAGTGTTAGGAGCCCGTTCAGCGAGCTTACCACAAAGAGAATTGAGACATAGTTTAGCGATGAACCGGAGCCCTGCGTTCTTCTTTATCTTATCTCTATCGAGTTTGACCCCTTCAATTCGTTCAAAGTCTTCGATGAACTGTTCAAACAAGGGACTATTGAAACCGTCTACCCCGTCGGGTAACCCGGATGCTTCGGTCTTTATTTTCAGGAATTTTTTCACATACTCTGTGAACATCCCGATCTTAGGTGTAAAGGTCTATATTTCATGAAGCTGCGTGATTCTGTATCCGTTTTTCAATGCCAGCTCTAATTCGGGAGTGGTGTAAACACCGCGGAACTCTCACTGGCGTTCGGTATGATTACATATTGTCTCTTTTTTCTTTTCAGCACACGTCCTGCATAAGGTGAACACAAGTTTGTTATCATATCTACCAAGGGGAACAGGTATATAGGGATTGTTAGGGGGGAGAACCCAGACATTAGCCCGAAATACTTTTCTTTATTCACTTCTTTAGTAAACTCCTCAATGGAAGGAAGTTGTTTTCCTACTAATTTCCTGGGTACACCGCTAGGGAAGGCTTGGGTTTTCTGAACAAAAGGATATAACGAAGTAAAATCCAAATAGTTAATTTTAGTTTTACCATCTGTAGGAGGGAAGTAATACATGAACGGTTCGGTTCTTCCTCCGTATAGAGCTTCACCTATGTGAAGTTTATGATGGGCCACATCATTACCGATCCTATTAACGTAATGACCTAACCCTTCTTCTTCGACTTCTGGTTCAACGGTTTCATCATCAGGGGTCACGAAACGAACTTTACATTTCTTTTTCATCTTTTCCCATTCACACCCCCATACCCTAACTACATCGAAACCTTTAGCTCTATAGGCTTCCTCTTGGAGCATAGTTTCTGTGTATCTATCGATACCGCTTTCCTTCTTATGTAGTTTTCTTCCGTCTTCGCAATCCTGATGACCGTGCCATGCACATCCATGGAAAAGATACACTATCCGTTTCTTCTCAATAGGACCAGTACGATTTGCTTTCGCTGCGTCTTCCATGGCTTTTCACTCTCGCTCATTCTTTGCCTTTAGAGTTTCATCAATCGTTTGGTTTTTGAGTTGGATAAATTCGGAATCGTTAATATGAGTATATTTTGAAACAGGAACCTCAGCATACCTATCTGGGAAAGCTAGTTTATTCTTCAGCTTAAATCCTCTTTCGCCACCATTGTGTGCGTGAGCTATACTTTGACCTGTATACCTCTCCATAAATTCCAGCCATTTGACCCCCTCATAAGAATAAGCCTTCTGATTACCTCTACCTATATGAGCTATTGTATCGATCTCCATAAACTGGGATTTAAAAATTCTAAAACATAGAGATGCTATAGTACAACATTCCGTTAAACAATCAATCTTAAACATATCCCTAAACATTTTACGGAAAGCTTCGAAACTTTTCCGTTAGATATCTACATCCTGGACACAATATTTAATACATTCTCTCTTAATGTCATACTCCCGTTTGGTAAACGAATCGTACCATTCAGTAAACTCACTTATTTCAGCATCATTCATACGATCTACTTCAAACATATCTAGGGAAGGAATAGGCCCTACATAATCTAGGTTATTAAGAGTGAGGGGAAGAACCCCTTTTCCAGATTGCCTTCCAAACCCATACATTTAGGCAAAACGTTTAAAGCACATGGCATGTAGTTAAGTGTGTCTTTAAACTCTATATTATGATAGGATGTCATTGATATGATCTTCGTACCTCTTTTAATAGGATTACCTTTAATAGCATCACCTTCGGGTCTTTCCAACAGTTTACTATACACAAATTGTGTATCAAAACGTCCGCCATTGTGCGCAGCCACAACGATGTTGTCTTTTTTATGAGCTTTAGCAAAAGTGGCAAGATACGTGATGAACTGATCAACGGGACACTTTTCATACTCACCTTCCCAATTTAAATTTAACTGGAAAATTTCCTCCCTTATTGTGTTACAACTCTCACATTGTTCATTCCCCAATTCTTCACCACTACATTTATAACATACCACCATGCTTACAAGTAGATACGGTACCATGTCTATTATTTCATTATTAGTGTCAGGATTAATTTGATGGTTGTGTTGGTATGTTTCTATATCGTAGTAAAATGTATATGTGTTTTTTTTATCCTGACCATCGTTATCTTTAATCTTGATAGGTTTCATATAACAATCATGCGTACCGTCGTTGGGATTATATTTTTCATAACAGATATTACACTTCAACTTTTCACATTCATGCCGGGTTCGAGTTTGTGTATCAGGTGTTATTAGTGTATCACACAAGTTACAAATATAGATTTTACCGAGCATTTTCTTACAGCTTTCTAAACATGCAGCATTGTAAAAGTTACGATTACATTTATCACAGTACTGTAATTGTTCACCTTCAACAAGTTTACCCTTACAATCATACTTCAGACACTGTTTACAATTATAATACTCACATTCGTGTTCATGATGCTGTAACATATTATCTACAAAGATGTAACATTTCGGACAAAAAATGTCACCAGTGATATTTTTACGTTTAAGACCTTGTATAGTTAATAGTATTACGTTAGTAGGCACATAGAAATAATGCTCGTTCGCTCTATCGAGACCTAAAACATATAAAGGTTTAGCCCTGTCATCTTCTGTAGGTCTATGCACTACACTGAATCCTCTTTCCCCCTCATTACTATATACAAAGATTCGGCATTCTAATGTTCTCTCTATGACGTAAAATTTATCTGAAGTTAATGGTTCAGCATATTCTAACCCACATTGGGTAGCTATCATCTTCCCCTCCTCTATCAACATATTAGACTTGATAATATTGTACTCTTTACCATCGTTATACATTTGAGCCATCGCTATAGTTTTAAATCCGCAACCTATAGCATCCGGGATTTTAATAGTTATTCTTTTTTTTATTATTCTTTGTTGTGTCATTCTAAATAAATGACTTCTATTCAGGTATCTGACACCAACGAACTTTACATCTATAGGAATGATTATTCCATTACCCTGAGAATTATGAACGATCTTGACCTCAATAATAAAATCAGAGAAGGTGTATTGATCCCCTGACTGGAACGCGGCCTCAAGCCTCTCACATAAATAAGACACTATATTATCGTTGGTTATTTCTCTGAATGGGATGTTTACGTGAAACTGATTTCGAGCACCATCGTTAAATGTGAATGTGAAACGGGCCTCGTAATGGTTATAGTTTATTTCATCCCTTAAATGGGTGATGATATCTAGTATCATCCTATTAAAAGCCTCGCTAATGTCGAGACCTTGATTGAATACCATATCCTCAGCCATCTAATCCTATATTTATGTACATCTAGAATCCCGGACTTTTTCCCATACCCGATCCTCTTCATGTCAATGAACTCAGCTGTGAAATCTTCGTTCTTCCGTTTTTTCTGTTAAAAAAAGTTAAAGCAAATAGCTTACGTCTGAGTACTATATATATATATATATATATATATATATATATATATAAGAAGAAGAAGAATAATATATATATATACTTATATATATATATAAATATATCTTCTATATATATATATGTATATATATATATATGTTATATATATAATAATATAATAATATATAATATATATTCATATATATATCTTTCTTAATAATATATATATAATAATATAATAATAATAATAATAATATATATATGTAATATAATAATAATATATATATATATATAATATATATGTATATATATAATAATAATATGTAATAAGTTAAATAAATCATAGTAATATAGATGGAATAATGTATATAGTCATATAATATGTAATAATATAATAAGGAAGGAAAGAAGGAAGGAAGAGAGAGGAAGGAAGGAAGGAGGAAGGAAGGGAGGAGAGGAAGGAAGAAGAAAGAAAGAAGAAGAGAAGAAGAAGAAGAAGAAAGAAAGAAAGAAGAAGAAAGAAGAAAGAAGAAGAAGAAGAAAGAAGAGAGAAGAAAGAGAAAGAAAGAAAGAAGAAGAAGAAGAAGAAGAGAAGAAGACGAAGAGAAGAAGATGAAGAAGAAAGAAGAAGAAGGAAGAAGAAGAAAGAAAGAAGAGAAGAAAGAAGAAAGAACAATGAAAGAAAGAAGAAGTGGTAAGCAACATAAAGGAGGAAGGAGGATGATAGAAGAGAGAGAAACAAGAAGAAGAAGAAGAAGAAGA
>JABUQX010108101.1:60000-65000 GCA_015478945.1 Trachelipus rathkii | reverse complement strand
CTTGATGATCTGATGCATAAACTGAATGAAGATATAGCTGAAACTTTCACTGTTTACTCTCATCATTTAACAGTCACGGTGTTTTTTATAACTCAGAACATCTTCCATCAGAAAAGTATATGAGAGAAATGTCTTTTAACATACAATATTTAATATTGTTTGGACAAAGAAGAGATGTAAGCCAGATTAATGTGTTAGCTACACAAATTTTTCCTATGCAAAGAAAAGAGATCTTAAAGGTATATAAAGAAGTTACATCTAGGACCCATGGTTATTTAGTATGCGATCTCCATCCTAAGAACACATATAGGGTCTTGTTACGTACAAATATCTTACCTACAGAAACTGAAATTGTCTACATCCCTGAATAAAATGAGCAAGTTAGTGAAAAAATATTTACCCATTATAAAAAAATTATAGGAAACTCAGTAAAGCTGAAAAAACAAACATGTACAAAGTTCAGCTTTTGCTCGATGTATATGTGAGGTGTGTCCTTATCTTATAAATAATAACGTACCCATAAAAGAACATCATAAACAAAAGCTACGTAAACATAGTAACATCATTAGAAAACTCACGCGTAAAATTAAAAAGAAGAATTTTGTTAAAAAAAGAAATTACTGTTGAAAGGAGGGGGTGTATTCCTCCCTTTATTATTTTCCATTGTGGGGTCTGTTCTAACCAAATTGTTGACAGGTCAAAACTAATAATGATGAAAGTTGCTATTATACCCTTCTCTGATTATAAAAAAATGAATAACAATACATATCAACAACAACAACACCAACAACAACACCAAAACCAACAACAACAACAACATCAACAACAAACTCAACCTACTACTTTATATGATCCTAGATTGGAGCAAATGTCAAGTATCGAAAGTGAACTCTCTCAAATTTTAAATTCACATATGAACATTCATGATAAAAGGATCAAATATCAGGAGATATTACAAAAATTAATAGAATTGAAAGAAAAATATACTAATGGTAAAGCATCAAGCCATACGAATGAACATGAAGAAGTTGAAGTTAATAAGGACTTTAAAACCATTTTAGAAACCAGTCTGTTGCCGTCGATAAAAAATAAAGGTATAGCACTTTATAATACAATAAAAGGGCAAATTAACTGGGACATTACCTGACAGATTGTGATAGATGGTAACCCTATTATAAGATCAAATATCGTAGACTTGGTTTCCGATCTAGCTCGCAATTGGAAAAGAAACCCCGTTATAGGCTGGAATTTAATAAAACAAAAATTAAGAACTATTAATTTTCCCAAAAGCTTAATATTAAATACGGATCGACTGGTTGATGTGGAAAACGTGTATTCTACACCTTGGGCTATAGCTTCAGGCTCTTCACCGGTTACGATTTCAACACCCTCTCATTTAGGGTTATTCAGAAAACAAAATAACAAACAACCTTATCCCAATGCATAGAAATTACGAAAAAAGATAAGTGTGAGTCAAGAATGGTTAAAAATGTAGACCTAAGATTATATTACGACCGGGATCTGTTAGGGTTAAGAAAAAAGTAACATTACGCAATCCTTATAAACCCCGCCCCTTCATGTTAGGGTTAGCATTGTATAAACCGGTTTTTTACATCATCTTTCGTCACTGAGTAGGAGGATTATATCTTTCTTAAAGCCGAGCTTGATTGAGTTCATCATTAGTTGTATGTCTGACTTTCCACTATCAAGATGGTTTCGCTTGTAAACAATAAATTCGTAAGCGACATTGCAACCTTGAATATATTGCATCCAAAAGATATTCTGAACTTAAGTTTTCGACGCAAAACTAGTGGAGAACGCTATTTTGCCTGCTCCGATTCATCTTATATCTGTAACAGACCATTATTCCCTTCATGTAAAGAATTAAGTCGTGTGTTTGACGAAGTTAATACCTGGGTAAACGAGAAGTATATTTCCTCATCTGTGACAAATTCTTGGGGTATGTCGATCAAGGGCGAAAACGAAGATGACACTAAAAGATTAACTTTTATATTTTCCCTTCATAACAACATAGAATTTATAGATTTACGTAGTTGGTGTTGGCCAAATTCAAGTGGTATATTTCGACCCACCTCCTTTGGTATAAATGTATCTGGTAAAGAGGATATTACAGCATTTATCAAGATGCATGAAGAAATATCAAAACGGTTGGTAGAAGTCGATATGCTAGACGAACTTGTTAACATATCGCATGGTATACTCTACACGATGTATGAGGAGAACAACATGTTCGAATCACAGGAGACCTCTGTTATCGACGTTCTCAATCTTGAAAAATTCACTTTTCATTATGAAAAAGAGATGAAATCCCCTGGCTACATAGATCAACCTTTGAAAATATCAGCAAGAGATATTTATACCTACATCACAACTGAGGGTCTTAGGAGTCTGGAACAGTACATCGAATGCACCCAATGTATGTTAAATCCTATTAAAAGGTCTCAATTTTATTAAATATATGTTTTATATAATTATACGATTGCTACACTTTTTATTTTAAAACATTTTATGTAATAATTATTAAAATTACTTTTGCCTATGATTGTTTCTTTTTCCCCAGTTATTTATCTTATATATATATATATATATATATATATATATATATATATATATATATATATATATATTATATATATATATATATATATATATATATATATATATATAAAAATAAAAAAATATATATATATATTTATATATATATATTTATTATATATATATATATATATATATATATATATATATATATATATATATATATATATATATATATATATATATATATATATATATATATTATTTTTATCTGTCATTGCTAATAATGGAGGCTAAGGATGTGATCGATAAATATTACTTCGATGTGAAACAGCCATACAGTTACGGTGGGTTTTCAAGGTTTGCATCAAAGTTTCCTCAAATTAATAAAAAAGAATTGAAAAAATATTTAGAGGGGGAGGATGCCTTTACATTACATAAACCCATACGAAAAAAATTCCAACGCGAAAAACCATAGCTCCTTATTTAGATAATGTGTGGCAATTAGACTTGACAGATATGGTAAAATATAAAGTGTACAACGATGACTACCAATATATTCTTTTTGTGATAGATGTATATTCACGGTACTTATAGTTAAAGTTTTAAAAGATAAAAAGTCAAAAACAGTTGCGTCTGCAGTAAAAGAAATTATAAATAAAGAGGATCGTCATCCTTAGTTAATGTGAACAGATAGGGGAACATAATTTTTAGGTAAAGAGTTTCAAAAAATAGTTACAGAGTATGGTATAGGGTACTACAATACATTTTCGGTTAATAAAGCCGCAATAGTTGAAAGAGTGCAAAGAACTATAAAAGAAAGAATGCATAGATATTTCACAAAAATGAATACATTTAAATATATAGGTATACTACATGATCTAGCTTACTCTTATAATATGTCTTATCACCGCTCAATTAAGAAGACCCCTGTAGAAATGATGAAGACAAAACCTTCTGTACATAGTAACACAGGTCGTAAAATAAAAGATAGCACGGGTGTTAAAGTTGGAGATTATGTGAGAGTATCTAGGTTAGATGAAAATTTCAGAAAAGGGTATGAAGATGGATGGTCAAAGGAAGTTTTTAAAGCAGATACCCTTAGAGAATTCCCTAAGGATGGGCTAAAATTATACTACATTGAAGATCTAGATGGTGAAAAAATAAAAGGGGGGTTCTATAAACAAGAAATACAGAAAATACGATTCGATCCCGAGAGTCATGAGTATAAAATAGAAAAAATATTAGGATCTAAAGGTCGAGGTAAAAATAAACGGTATCTTTTCAAATGGGTAGGCTACCCTATGAAGTTTAATAGTTATATAAAGGATAGTGAAATTAAGAAACAATGATTAGTCTACATTGTGAGCATGGAGAGCGAAGATCATCTCTATCTAACGCTGTCCTCATCAGCCTCTATGGATCTGTATCCGGCTAATAAAATATCAGACTATACAACCCAATTATTGAACCCCATAAAACTAGAAAGAGAAATGTATGAAGCAGGTTTATGCGAGATGATAATAGACGCATCTATCGAGAATATACCTATTTGGCATTTATAATATTTAGAAATGTCGAGCATGTTAAAAATGTATTAAAAATTAACGCTAATATAAGCATTGTCAAACATGATGAAAAAGAATATTTCTATGAAAAAAATTTAATAAATCGGGTCCTTTATAAATAGGTTACTGATGTGTTCGTGGACTTAAACAAAAAAATTGAAACAAGTCGGTTATGTAAAGATTTAGTATTTCTTGTTAATAAATCCGTTAATCTCAAACTCATGTGAACTTGAAAGATAGAAGTTTATTTATTTTCCATCATTCAGATTGGTTTCGTAAATGTAATTACTCAAGTGAAGACTCAATATTGAGAAATAACGATATCAAACCATCTGTAAAGGACCTAATATGTTTTATACCTTCGATGGAAGAATATGTCTCAAAAATCGACACTGAGAGTTCATTACATTTTGTATGCATGCCGTCGAAGATGTTTCAGGATCCTGGTGTAGCTTATGTTTACAGTGATATTGTTAAATCTCAGTATGTCGGTAGTACTAAAACTCAATTGCTTAGAGCGGTACATTTTCCTAAAGGTAATAGAGTTATAAGTTTTCCTGGTGTGCATTATATACCTCTGATTAATGCTCAATTTAGAACTATAAGGGTGTATATAAGAGATGTCGAGGCCTGGTGTGCATTATATACCTCTGATTAATGCTCAATTTAGAACTATAAGGGTGTTTAACTGTATATAAGAGATGTCGAGGGATACCTTACCCATTCGCTATTTGTACTGCATTGTGTAAAGTACATATAAGACGAAAGCTCCGTTAAGTAATAATAATAATAATGGAGAGAGAAAGAGTCTTTAGGGGTTCAAGACTGCCGAGGGGCTATGGTTTAGGGGGCATCTTCGCATCGTTGTTTCGTCGC
>JABUQX010108101.1:47500-55000 GCA_015478945.1 Trachelipus rathkii | reverse complement strand
ATTCTGCTGAAAACGCCAACTTTTCGACTTTCTGTATTCTTCCTTAATTTTAATCTCCTTTATTTTAAAGTTTACAGCTTGTTCTAATCTGATATATATATTAAGGATATATATATATATATATATATATATATATATATATATATAATATATATATATATATATAATATATATATATATATATATATATATATATATATATATGTAAAACAACTGCTACAAATTCAACGCAGTGTGATAGGTATTCAAAAATAACCCCTTAAGTAATTTCACACTGCTGGGATGTGAACCTGGGCCCTAGCAGATGTCCGCGTAAATTTGTAGCAGTTGTTACACATACAATATATTCCCCGGTTATAAAGTATTTCACTCTGCGCGGTGCCCTGTTTGTCGCTACGCCCGAGTGTGGACGGGTAGAGTGCGTCGTGGTTCCTGTTGTGTGGGTGATATATTCACCACAGGAACAATTCTCGCGCTTTACTTTTAGTCCATCGTGGCGTGGTCGTCAAACACTTACGCGGACATCTGCTAGGGCCCAGGTTCACATCCCAGCAGTGTGAAATTACTATAGGGGTTATTTTTGAATATATATATATATATATATATATATATATATATATATATATATATATATATAATATATATATATATATATATATATATATCTATATATATTTATATTTATATAAAAAAAGGTTTTAAAAATTAATTTTCAAAATAAGGAAGATCTTAACTTAATATATCATATTTATCCTTCACAATTTCTGCAATGCTTATAATTTTAATCAATGAATACATTTTTTTTTTAAATAAAAAACTCTCTCTAATAATAAGTAATGATAAACTAGGCCATCAAAGAATACGACTTTCATTAACTTGTCAAAGAATTTTATCAATGCTTTACATCGATCTAAATTTAGTTTCACTATATTAGTAATTTTAGCATGGAATAGCTTTGTACAATGGTTTATACTTGAGAAAAATCAATTATTATCGCTGTAATCAAAATTATCGGTTAATCATTACAAATTACATAGGTTCAATTGTATTATGAGTTTGTTTATTTACTTTTTGATGATGTATCTTTTTTCAGAATTAGAAATAACACTATTATGATATAGTATTTCAAATGAAACAACACCTGAAACACACCAGTCATTGACATTGTCTGATTCTATTTTCCTCTCCAAAACATCATGAATTTTCATCTGATTATAAAGTTTACTTTGATCTTCGCTTCAGTTATCGGTTTGAAACATTTTAAGATATCTAGAATCAAACATACTTTCATTGCCATCATTGCGGACCTTTATTACAACTGTGTGTTCGTGACTAAGATAGTGTTTACTCTATTTTCATTTATCATTCTTCCAGTACTTTTTTATTCTGTTGGAAGAAATTTTATTTCTGAAACACCACTAAAACTGATTTTGATGCGTTCGTTTCCAATCTTGATGTATTTCGTGTTTCATCTGATTTCATTATTCATTTGCATTTACGCAAGAGTATATTAATCTTTGAGAATTTATCATGAACGCTTACAAATGGAAAGAAGATCTGGGTATAGATCCATTCTAAAACGTTCTTTATTTGTTGTTCTATAATACTATCGTTTTCTGTTTATGTTTGAATGTACTATGTCTGATTACTTTTTTACTTTGCTCCATGACAAAATATTGTTTTCCCTGTTTAAAGTTTTGGGTGATTTTTATTCATGGGGTCAGATGTCGGTGACTGTTTTGATATTTTGGGCAAATATGGGTAAACTCTCGAGCAAGATGAAACATCTAGGAAGGATCAATATTAAAACTTTAGAGCAAAAATGTATGTCAATGTGTACAGAAAAGTGTCACTCCCAGAAGATGAAAAACAGACATCCTGAAATAACTCATCTTAATTTTGATTAGTTTACATAATAATTGAAGATATACTTTCATTATTCAAAAACTCATTCATACTTTTTTATTTTTATGATGTATTAGTTTTTACCTTCCAAATTGTTACCATTACCTCCATCCTCTTTTACTGATACTTCTGCCCATGTTTCTATCAACGATACCGTACACTTACATATCTCTGTTCGCTTCTGATTCTGTCAAAGAGGAGGTAAGTATAACAGTTTTTATGAAAAAAAGCATATTTTTAGTTTAAATTTCTATTTACCTATTTAAAAAAAATACTTCGAAATAATATTTTTCTCTTTTCAATGAACATATGAGATTAAATTAATGGCATAAATTTTATTGGTCATTTTTATAATGTTATAAGTTTTTCCAAATTCTGATCAGTTATGGATGCTGGTAAAACTTTAAATCTTTTTTTTATAATTTTCTTCATATATGGTGGTAATAGTAATATTAAAATGATTTCTCAAAGCTTCATCCTGATAAATGAACTTGTTTCGTTTTTGGTCAGTGTCACCGGTAAGTGTTTTATTGTAATTTTCTGTTAGGATTAAGGGCTTGCGGAGGAGTGAAAGCCTATTTACTTTACCAATGTTCGTAGCTTACGTGCTAATTTATAATCCGTAGAATATAAGCCCCAATCTTTCTTCCTAAACTTTTGTTCATATCTGGGACCCAAACATATAACATAACATCAAAGACATATATAACAGCATATAATATAATATCAAAGCTTTATTTTCAAGCTATCCTAATGTCATTTATTTTGCAATATATATATATATATATATATATATATATATATATATATATATATATATATATATATATATATATATATATATATATACCTATATATATATATATATATATATTATATATATATATATTATATATATATATATATATATATATATATATATATATATATATATATATATATATATATATATATATATATATATATATATATATATATATATATATATAAATATATATATATATATATATATATTTATATTTATATATATATATATTATATATATATATATATATATATATATATATATATATATATATATATATATATATATATATATATATAAATGAGATGGATGAGATCTATAAATATAATATATATATATATATATATATATATATATATATTGATATATATATATATATATATATAGTATATATATATATATATATATATATATATATATATATATATATATATATATATATATATATATATATATATATATATATAATTTCTGTCTTTGTGAATTTTAGTTTTATTATTAAAAGAAGCAGCAAAGTTCTGTACATAATTAAATTTATTACTTTCTAAAGAGGAACCGACATTCCTCTTCAGCGGGGCGAATATAAGAAACATTTAAATATTAATACGGCACAAGTTGGTGATGCAAGTAAGCATAAGGAATTTTAACAAGAGGAGAGTATGCGTGATAATTGTATGATTAAGTGAGATGGTTGGTTATTATTTATGGATAACAATGCTATCAAATAATATAATATAATATAATATAATATAATATTATATAATATAATATAATATAATATAATATAATATAATATAATATAATATAATATAATATAATATAATATAATATAATATAATATAATATAATATAATATAATGTAATATAATACTTATAAGAATAATAATAATGATAATTTATAATTTACTTATCAAGTAAAATATAATAAATTCTTATAACTACATATCTGATGCAATAATTTTGATATTTTACTATAGAAGTTGTAGTTTGAAAGGCCCACTTTCATTATTGAAGAAAGGATCCAATGTGTGAGCGAATAATGATTATAATATGAGAATACTTGGAAATCATTAATTCCAGAAATTACAGAGTGCTTTCTGACTCTCTTTCTATTATAAAATTTATTTTGGGGTTGAACTTTATTTTCATCGAAAACAATAAGAAAAAAAATGTTATCCATGAATCTATTATAAAAATTTGGTTTGAAATTTTGGGAACAATTTGCAACCCTAACCCAAATCCCAACTATATATATATATATATATATATATATATATATATATATATATATATATATATATATATATATATATATATATATATATATATATATATATATATATATATATATATATATATATATATATATATATATATATATATATATTTTCCCTAACTCAGCCCCGACGATTCTACATTCCTCCTCCAACCCTCCTCTCAGGCCCTATTTTGCCTCTGTGATTACATTTGATCGGGTGCATGGGCCCTGAAATCTATAACGTTAGGTAGGCGGGTGGCCCGGATGGCATTCCCTCCCCTGAGTTTTGAGGGGAGTAAGCCCGAGCTGGCCTCCTCGTTCAACTATATTCTCTATGTCTCAATAACACTTTCCCTCAGTGTTGAAAGCACGCACATGTCCAACCTATTCCGAAAAGTCGGAAGCCACTCTGATCCTTCTAACTATCGTCCTATAGCTCACCTGTGTTCTATCTAAGATCTTGAAACCCTTCTTATTCTCACTTCTTAGACCATCTGAATCTCATTCTCTTCTTTCCGATCGCCAGTACGGCTTTCGGCGTTCGAGGTCTACTAGATATACTTTCCTATTTAACCGATTTATGGTTTTCCCGCCCTTAGGAACTACGGGGAGACTTGCGAAGGCTTTGACAGACCAAACATTTGAACTGGGTATGGTAATGCTGTCACTGCTTCCAGCCTCCCTGCCTCTCTCCTTCTCTTTGCTATTTGGCGTCTAGTTTTCTTTCAAATCGCTCAATATCATCTGTTGTTGTTGATGGGGCGACTCTTCTTCCTTTCGTCAATAGTGGTGTTCCTCAGGTCTCTGTCTTATCTCCTACTTTTATTCCTACTTTCTTTCATTAAGATCTTCTACCACATCTAACTCGTACTCACTGATATGCCTGATGACTCGACCCCTTCATTCTTCAACTCATTTCAATTCTGCCCTCTTTTACTTCTAGGTTTCTTGTCTAATCTTTCCGATTTTATTCTCGTTGACTGGATAGAATTTCTGGGTGGGGTCGTCTGAACCTTGTGAAATTTAATTCTTTTAAAAACTCAACTTCTTCAAATCTCCTCTAAGACACCTTCTAACTTTCCTATCTCTTTCTGATGTTCTCATCTCTTCTGTTGACAATATAAATATTCTTGGTCTGAACATTCAAAAAACACCTTTGAACCTCACATCACAACGGGTTGCTAAGGCGGCCCCAAAGAAACTGGGACTGCTTAGACTGCGAGACTTTTTCCTCTCCTCGTTACTCAGCTATACAAGGGCCTCATCCGCCCTTGGATAATGTTCTCATATCTGGGGGGGCCCAGGTTTCACCCGAAGTTTTTGGATAGTTTGAGCTGATAAAAGAAAGACTATAAACTGTCCTGTTTTCTTAGTTCACTTGACCTCTCTTGCGGCGCGATGTTGGTGCTTATCTCTTTCTATAGGTACCGTAGCGCAAGTGCTCGAGGGAACTTTCCACTCGCGTGCCACCACCATTACGCCTGTAGCACAAGGGGTGCTGCGTCTGCGCATGAGTTTTGGGTTGATATTAGCAACTCCAGAATAGTTCGCCGGTGCCTCCTTTCCTGCCACCTCTGTTCTGTGGAATTCCTCTTCCATCTCTGTGTTTCCTACTCAATTTAATCTCCTCACTTTAAGGCCCGCGTCTGTGCTCATCTGCGTAATTTGCGTTAGTTGAAGTTTTGTTTATTTTAACACCCCCTCCTTGAATAGGGCTTTGCCCGTGAGCGGTGGTGATAAATTGTAAGAGAGAGAGGTATATAGAGAGATATATATATGATATATATATATATATATATATATATATATATATATATATATATAGTATATATATATATATATATATATGTATATGTATTTTATAAAATTTGAAAGCTGGAGAAGCAAATAAAATTTTTTTCAGTTAAAGATTTCTTATTTATTTAATACATATATATAAAATATCATAATTTATCTTAAAATAAAATGAGGATGTTAATATTATGAGCTTAGTTCTTTGCATTGTTTAAATTAAAAATTAAATTTGGATTATAAAGTTAAAAAAATTAAACTAAATTAATTAAAGTTATCTGGATATAGCGATACATCGGATCATATGAAGGTAGACCTCTTCGCTCTGCTATAGTAACTGTTTGATGTTAATAATTATATATATAGAGAGATGTTTATTTATGTATATATATATATATATATATATATATATATATATATATATATATATATATATATATATATATATATATATATATTTCCTCGCACTTCAATCTCTAATAATTCAGAAGGTATTTACCACAGTTGGTCCGTACTTTTTCCTCTGGCCCGAAACTCTTAACCCTAGAGTACTCTAGAAGCTATTTCTCGGCGCAATGGTTTCGACGCCAGTCCTCGAGTTAACACCTGTAGGGTTTTCGTTCCTCAGGAACTAGCATTTCTTCCATTGGGTCCAAAACCGTTCTCTTCACTTTTGCTTGTAACCCTGGACCAGCATTGGAACTGGTATGCACCTGTGAAACATGATATATTCTGAGAGCTTTGGGAGAACGAATTTCGAGACAAAATGGGTATTTATAGTTCCACTGAAAGGATGTGAACCCCACCCGAGTGTATATAACCTGGCGACTAGCGTCGTTCAAATTGATTTGTGAGAAATAGTTTACATGAGAACTCTAGAATCAAGAGTTTCTGGCAGAAGAATGAAGATGCTGGTCCAACTGACAGGGCGAAAACCCTACTTGTGAGATGGTAAATATACTCCTCTGACCTAAAAGTAAGTTTACTGAATATCCCATGAACTACTGAGTAATGTAGCTCCTCCGTGACGTATACGAGTGGATAGCTAGTTACCTAGGCTACATATCCATACCAGTTTTAACCAGATTTTTAAAGTTAGTCTTGCACTACATCTGTTTATGTATGGGCGTGTGTTCTAACCTCGTTGCGTTTTTGCACTACATCTTTTTGTGTATGGGCGTTCTTTCTATCTTCGTTAAGTTTTTGCGATGCAGGTAAGTATTGAACAGCGGTACGCTATCAAAATCGTGTGATACGTAACAAATCTCTGCCTCCCTGAGATACGTTTTAAACGAAGCTTACGTGGGAAGCCACTTATCGAGAACTATTGTTTTTAAGTGGCACAAAACTTTCAAAGAGGGCCGAGAAAATGTTGAAGACGACACTCGTTGTGGAAGATTAATCTCGTCAACTAGCGATGAAAATGTGGAAGTTGTTAGAGTTGTGATTGAGAGGTGATGAATCATGAGTTTCTGAGTACTATCCCGAAACCAAACGGCAAAGTGCGAAATGTCACACAAAAATTCTCCTTCAGAAGAAAGCACGTATGAGCAAGTCCAAGGTGAAACACTGATTATTGCTTTTTTCGACAGCCGTGGTATTACAAGGAATTTGAACCTTCAGGACAGATAGTTAATCACGTCTTTACGGAAGATGTCTTGGAACAACTTCGAAAACGAGTTCAGCTGAATCAGAACAGACATTGTAGATGATTGCGCTTCGCCACGATAACGTGCCCTCA